>CAEFZX010031317.1:0-32735 GCA_903066825.1 Alfaro cultratus | reverse complement strand
TCATCTACAATTTTCATAGTCATGAAAATAAAGAAAACCATTTGAATGACCAGGTGTGTCCAAACTTTTGGTCTGTACTGTATATATTTAATTTAAAAAATCTAATTTCTTTTGTATTTTTGCAATAGTATTCACACCTCACTACCCCCCCTTAAATGAAACACTTTGTAGTATCACCTTTAACATATTTCAAATTGTCACTACAAATGCTTCACATTAAAAAACTGGAAATTTTGTCCAATCTTCTTAGCAAAATAACTCAAACATGACCAGACTGGATGGGGAGACGCTGTGAAAACCAATATTCGTTTCTTTTGTTTTTTCATTTTATTTCTTCTTATTTATTTATTTTAATCTATTTATTTTGAAAGTGTTCTCTCTCGTTGCACAGCAATCAAAAGCCAAACAGATTTACTTTCACAAGCGGAGTGTTACAGCTTTGGATTTTATTTTTCAGCGTCTTTTTTTTCTTTTAAGAAAAGCTTTTCTTGCTTTTTTAAGAAAAAAAAGCAAGAAAAGCCATTTTCACATGTCACAGATTCTCAATTGCAACTTGGGTCTGGACTTTGACTAGGCCATTCTAGCGAATGAATGTGTTTCAATGTAAACAATTTCATGTCAGCTCTGAAGGTGGACAATGACCAGCGTTATGCTGCCCACCACCATGTTCATCATCCTCTTTTCCATTTTTAGACATTTGAGGAAGATGTTCAAAACTTGAGATATTACCTCAAAGTGGTTTAAGTTTCACCACGACTTTCTCCTTGAACTGTCTTCTGTGTCTCGATGTCCAGGATGCTGTTTGTTCGCTAATATTTTTGAAAAAAATCTCAGAGGTCGTTGTAGGATTTATCCTGAGATTAAATTACACTTTTACACCATTACTGTATTTGATCATTTCGGGATTTCTGAAGTCATTTGATTCCACAGGAAGTAAAGGAGGCACAATACAACCGTGTGCCTTGTTTGGGACGATTTTATTCTTATTTACCCTTCATACTTCACAGTTATGCTGCATTTTGTTGGCCTGTTACATAAATTTTTAATAAAGACATTAAAGTTTTTGGTTTAGATTAGTGTTAAGATGATTTAACTGTGATCAAATTTAGCAAAGTTTAGGGTGTCGATGTTGAAAGCAATTACGTATTTTTCTTCCTGTGTAAAGAAATTAGGACTGCATCGATTGGAGTTTTCTGACTGATCAATGATCTTTGAGAAGCCTGGCCTGAAGACTCAATTTTTTTTTTCTGAAATGTTGCTACATATAGCAAGGAAGTTGCTGAGTTGGAAACAGTTCGGTGACTATTTTGAACTGCAAACATGCAGACATGACCTGGTGGGTCAGTCGAACCTCTGTCATGGCAGAGCAAGAGAGGACAGTGGCTGATTTTTAGACCTTTAGGTCGATGAGATCGGTGGATAAGATCAGATTCACATGCAAGCATCGGTGGATCACTGATTTCCCAGAAACGAAGAGAATCTGCAGATTTATCAGCGCGTTCCTGGTCATAATGTGACTGCTTACTTATGCACGGCGCGATGGGGGAGCGGCTCTGCTGGTAACCCTTGGCGCAGCGGTTGCAGGTGATCCCCGTCACTCCGTCCTTGCAGGGACACTGGCCTGTTGTCTGGTTGCATGTTTTCCCCGCCGCACCGACCGGATGACAGTCGCACGCTACGGTGGAGAGGAGAAAACAAGAACAGGAATACAACCATTTATCTGTGAGTAAACAGAAACAAGCATTTATTTCCATCAGAGCAATTAAAGGTTTGTAGGAAATCGTTGACTCTAGCCGGGTTTTCCTTTCAGACATTCCCAGATGGCGAAATGGGCTTTCCACCAGCGTAAAACCTCAGTCCAATTAGCCCGCTCTCCTCCACCCATCACAACTGTAAGATTCTTCATTAGCCCCAGCTCCTTAAGGCGTACAGAGGAGTAAATAACTCAATAAATTATAGGGCTTCCACTTTCACCGCTAACTGCGTCTGGGCGTGTGTCCGATCGCCAGCGTGTGAGCAGTCCGCCGTGATCAGACAGGCTGTCTGCCTTCTCGGATTGACTTTCTGATGTGAAGCGTTGTTTTTTTTTTTTGGCAGCAAACACGCCGGCTGAAAAACTTTTCCCATTAATAGACGAGTGGAACGCACTTCAAAGTCTGTTTGGGTTGTTAGCTGGGAGGATCGCACATTAAATGTGAAACATTTCTTGTCGGGTTTGTGTGTGTGTGTGTGTGTGTGTGTGTGTGTGTGCGTGCAGGATTGCATGCAAAGTTTTACCATAAAGCCCGTGTTTGAAGTCGAAGCCCAGCCTCGCTATTAGTCCCGCATGTATTATAAGTACCAGCCGAGTCATCTTGAAGAACGGGACTTGAAGTGGTCCGGCTGATGCTGGAGGTGCTTGGAGCTGGAACGTCTCCATCAGCGTCATAAAGTTCCCTTGAAATCTGTCTGTGGGAACATCACACTGCTCGGCGGGTCTGTCGGGACTTGAATTCTAGGAGTTTCTGGCAAAATACGTCTGACAGAATCCGGCCCAGACGTTGACGTGTTTTAGGTGCCGGGTTTATTTTTGTTTCATAGGGGGTGGAAAAAAGTTATTTATTAGGGATGAAGATATTTCTTTTTCATTTATGAGAATAAAGTCACAATATTATGAGGAGAAAATCATAATATTAGTGGAAAAAAGACACAATACTGCCAGAAAAAAGTCATACAATTACATATAAAAGTAAGGGGTTTCAGTTTTATTGAAAACATAAAAAAAAACTGTCCTTTTTTATTATTTGTTTTTTAGGAGTTCTCACAAAATTGCTTCTACAGTCTACTAATATTAGAACTTGACTTTATTCTTCTGTCATTACAAGTCACATAAGGTTATGACTTCTCATACGACTTTTCTTCCCATAATATTATGACTTTAATCTTGTAACTTAATTTTTTACTCCGTCATGTTTATTGAGTTATGAGGAAAAATTGTAACTGCACAACAAAGATTTGAATGAAAAGATGTGTTATTCTTTTTTTTTACTAGTACATATGCAGAACTCTTATTTTAATATTATATTGCAAATTCTAAAGTTGTCACTCACCTTCTGGTTTTTTTGTTTTGTTTTTTGTTTTTCTACTGGTTTTAAGTTCAGCCATTTTCAGTCGCTGTACGTTCAGGTTTTAAAGGCGACTCTTAGAGAGATGTTAGCAGTAGACGATGCGTCTCTGTCCCGTGTTTACTGGGTTTTTGTTCTAATCCTTACACGCGCCACTATTACATGCTGTTTGTTTCCCACCCTACGTGTCCCGATTGCAGTAGTTCGGCAGCAAGTGAGTGAAAAAGGAGCCAAAGTCAACACGGAGATTCAGAAACAGCCTCGCAGGACGATAGATGAGAATCGTTTTTAGCAGAATGCAAGAGTTTCTGGTTCCTTGGAAGTAAAATATAAAGCAATTAAGTGTGGTTTAGGCTTTTACAAGCAGGCAATCATTTTAATGATCTGTTTTTACTGAAAGTCTCGCCTTTTTTTTTTTTTATGACGGACTAAATACAAACTGAGTATGATGTTCTTTTTTGAAGAGCTATTATATATATACACATACACACATATATATATATAAACGTTATGAAGTGAAAACAAAAATTTTTGTTTTTCACATTTCCTCCCTCTTTTCTGTTTGCTAAACACCGAACATTTACGCAATTGGACTGAGAGTATCGATTAAAATTAGTTTCAAGTCTTGCCACAGACGCTCAAGTGGATTTGATCCTGGACTTTGACTGGACCATTATAACATATGAACATTTTGAATACGCTGACGATATAAAATAGTAAAAATAACAAAATATTTCCCTTCAAACAAAATGCTTTAAAATGATAGTAGCAGCAATGGTGATCTGTTGTCTGGAGGAAAAAGAAGGATACAATGTTGGTTAAATTAGCAAAATTAGAGCCCAGAAACAAAGAGTGGTAAAACTTCTGCAACATTTGGACCCCACTTGGAAGCAGCTGCTTAGTTTAGTTTTGTTAGTGCCATGTAAAAGGTACTTTTACATTCCATGCCTCAACGCCATGCCATGGTGTTGAGGCATGGCATGTAAAAGTACACCAGGAGAAATCACAACACTAACAAAGCTTTTACATGTCAAAAAACATTATTTTTTTACGTGTTGACCCCTTTTCCAAACACTTTCTTACTAGAAGTTGCCCAGGTATTTCAGAATTCTTGATTATTTCTTTTAAATTTTTTGAGCAATTCTTTCCTTTTTTTGGTTATCAAAACTCTTTAAAAAAAAAAAGTCAAACGTCTTGATTTTGAAGCTCCGGCAAACAGCTTGGAGAACCGAATGGTTGCCGAGGGCTTTGGGGACTGCAGTGCAATGAACCGTGCACCACCCTCGTCTCTGTGGACTCACCCGAGGCTTAACAGCCAAATTTATGGACGGAAAAGGTTGGGAAAAAAAAGGGGGGGGAACTAAAGTGGTGGGAGGTAAGCAGTATGATTCTCCAAGAGCCATGTTTACACTGCTCTTGATGAGGAGCGAAGCTGTTAATCTGGGAAATAATGCATGGAGCCATTCAACGCTATCCACTATTCTTTTTTGACTCAAAGGTTAAGACTGCTGAGATGTGAGGTGTTGAGGGGGGAAGTAGGTAGTTGGGCGAGGAAGGAAAGCAGGTTTCCTCCTGGCTTCGTTGGCGCCGCGCTCTATCTCCTGTCCAACAACAGCAGAGTGAGACGGGCGGCTCATTCGAATAATAAATATGGCGGTTTTTAAACTGATGTCGTGACGGCTCGTTTTTGTCACCCGAGAAGAAAGGCAGCAATCAGACTGTTTGGATTTGATCCCAGAGCAATGAGTCAGGGCGGGCGGGCGGGCGGGCGGGCGGGGGGGTAAGACGTGTTCGGGTTACCGTTCCAGCTGTTTGGGAAAAGGTTTTGCAGAGATGTATGGGTATCGCCGTATCATCAAGCAAAAGGGGGAACCTTGTGTTAAGCTAACCTGCTTTTAGCTCCTACCCCTCCAAATGGAACCACTCCCAAGTATAACTTAGGGAAATGTTTAGGCTGGAAGTCAAGCTGTCATGTGTTACGCTAAGTGCAGTCTATCTGTCAGGCTTGTGTTCACTATAACTACACCTCAACTGAAGACCAAGTTCTTCTATGAACTCTAAGTGACGTAAAAAGATATGAACACTGCTTAGTGGGCAGAAAAAAAGGCTAACTGTTGTGGTGTGCAGCTGGAAATCAATACTGCTGTTCCATCCAACAGAAGATAGGGGCGCCAGAGGACAGACATCAACAGTCTAATTTAGCTTGACAGTTAGTGCGGCTTGATGGTTAACACAACTTAACATGGCAAACATGGATGTGAATAAAGCAGCTATTTTTGCTCAACTTTATGTGGTACACTATAAAATTGAAGATGTATTTCATTATGGTAACTTAAGGGATGCGTTTATCATCATTATCTTTGTTCATCTTATCCTTAAATCAACCCCGGTTAACTATTTTAACAAGGAATATGCACTGAAAACATGTTTCTTTGTACTGACTTAAAAGAATGACTCAAACTTTTTACGACTAATTGTTTTAATTTTACTCTAGCTTTAATTCTGATTTCAGTAAATTGAAATCAGAAATATAATTTGAGTGAAACTAATAAAATAATCTTTTTTTAAGTTTGTTCAAAGAAAACAAATTTCAGTCTATGGTGGCTTGGAACAGTGAGTTTTCTGGGTTTTGTACAATTTGTTCAACCACAAACCTCAATGTATTTTATGGAGATTTTACATGATAGACCAGCTCAAAACAATTAAGTGGATGAAATGTTTTTAACAGTGAAAAAAGGGAATAGTTAATCCAACTTAAATGAGTTCCTTCAACACATAAATAATTGAATTAAGTTTATCCAAATCAATTGCATTGTGAAGTTAAACAACAAACTTAACGTAATTCAATTACTTATCATGTATCAAGAGTGTAGCTATTAGCTTATGCAGTAGTGCCAAGATGGCTTCCACTGTGCATCATACTGCATATTAAGGTATATTTATTTGTTTGAAATAAACAGCTGTAAGTGTTTTTAGAGGGCATCTGAAGCATTAGCAGATTTTAACTATGGTCGCTAATCCATGAGAAAACTGTATTTTATCTTTGTTTTCAGCTATACAGACACATGCACAAGCAGTTAGTGCACTGCTAAGATATTTTACCGGTGAGATTCCAGCCAGAGTGGCAGCAGTGTGTTTGCACGGGGTCCGTCTTTACTCCCAGAGGTCCTTCCACACAGAAGGAGCTCAGCTTTTGTCTCCCCCATTTTAATTCCTGCCAGCCTGGCCTCAAACCTAGCGAGTGCGCTCACATCTGTGCGTGTGTGTGTGTGTGTCTTTTTTCTTTTCTTTCCCTGTACACGCGTATGTGTACTCGCCGAGTGAACAGAGGAGAATGCCGATTACCTGTTTGCTATGCTTGTCTTGTGAGGCGTTCATGGAGGACCTCGAGTAGTAAACTTTGGAATTGCACGGGTCAGTTCTCTGAAGATCGCCTTAGTCTGCTTTTTCCAAAGGAATTTGATTATTACCTGAACCATGTCAGCAGTTTGTTCTTCTTTCTCTTTTTTTATAAAGTATCAGCTTGTCCGTCAAACTTAATATTTTCCAAATATACCGTATATTAGCCCATATAAAAAGTATTCACTAACTTGGATGTTTTACCCTTTCACTGCTTTTACAAATCAATCATGATCAACATAGTTTGACAAAAAAAGGAAAAGATTAAAGAAGTCATGTAATATCAAAGTGAAAACTGAATTAAACAAAGATAATGACAAATGTAAAAAAAAATTAACACAGATAATTGAATAAATATTCAGCAGTCGTGGTCGCACATCTAGATGCCACAAATTTCCGCTAAATTTTTTAATTTAGCAATTAGCTGTGACCAGATCTTTCCAAGTCTTGCCACAAACTCTGTTGGGTTGAGGTCTGTGCTGCTACTGGTTCAGCCCAGAACATCCACCTTGTCATCTTCTAACCGGTGCAGCTCAGGGTTTTTCTATTCCCTTGCAGGGCATCTAAAACGCTGCCCTGCGTGTTTTAGATGTGTTTCGGTTGAACAGCTGGTTCAAATAGCTGCATGACCTCCTCTGCATGCCATCAAGTGCTGCAGAAGCCTGTTGTTAATCATCCACTTATTCAAGTCAGGTGTGTGGACGAAGGGGAAACACCTAAAACATGCAGGGCAGTGGTCCCTGAGGACCCTGAGGAATTGAGAAACACAGCTGTGGCTGGATGTCTGGCTGTCTCTTCAGCGTAGTCATGGCAACCTGGTGACCTCTCCATCTTGTACACTCTCTCGGGTTGTGAGGACGACCTGATCCAGGTAGACTTAAAAACAAGGCCATATTCCTTCTATTTCTTGATTGAACTGAACTCCACGGGATGTTCAGTGCTTTAGAGATTGTTTTGTATCCATCTCCTGACTTGTACTTTTCAATAACCTTTTCTCTGATTTGCTTGGAGTATTTTTTGTCTTTATGCTGCACTGGTAGCCATGGATACTGATCAGGCTACGAATGGACCTTCCAGACACATAGGCTACAATCATATATAATCATACACTACACTCAGGCAATCTCCATTTTGTTGTGAGACTTCTAGCACCAACTTGCTGGACCTTTGATAAATTAGGTTTGTTACTTTGAATGAGCAGTATTATGTGTTTTCCAGTTACAGAGTATCATTTTATAGCACAATCAAATTACTATGATACCTTCAGTTGTTATAAAAATGCTGCATATATCAATATGGTTTAAAAGAAATTTTGACTTTATAACTAACGCCTTGAAATTGGGACTCTCTTTTTAAGAAACTCCTGCTCTTTCTGATGCTCCGCCTTCAGGAAGTCATCACAACATGGCTCCTCTATTCACCCTTTAGAAATTTTTTAGCAGCATTGCTATGAGAAGCAGCTCCTATGATGAGGAGTTCCATGGGTGCTTGCTAATTGCTGCTAGCTAGTCTGAAGGAGCAGAGTGGAGGAGGTGTGGGGTCCTCTGTGGAAACTCACTCAGGCTCCAAGGAAGAGCTTTTTTCACAGCTGAATGGTTGCCATGGAAATTAAATGATTTCTCAAACATTCATGAAAGAATCAAGGCAACACTTCAGGTATGTTTTAATGAGGGAACAACATTATAACATGATGTCAGCTAAAAAAAAAAAAAGGTCCATTTTACATAACACTTGCCCTTTAAAGGTGGTGAATATTTAGGCAATCCCTTATTTTATTTTACATATTTTAATTTAATTGTCATTATTTTGTAGAAATCGGTTTTCATTTTAATGTCAAAGGGTTTTTTTTAAGCTTTTTGTGTCAAATTTTGCTGATCATGAATGATTTATGAAAGAAATAAGGGTAAAACATCATCTTACATTCAGCCTCAACATGCATCTTTTCTGCGTTGTATGGTCTGGAAACAGGCTTCCACTGCTGAACTGATGACTGTTTTACAATTTGTGTCCGTATCTTTTTCTGATCCTATCATTCGACTTCCTTTCAGCAGTGTTATGCAAAGCAACTGTTACCTTTGCAGGCTCTGCGGTGAGAGATGGACTTGGTCATGTCCCTGTAGTAGCCCTCCTTGCAGTAGTGACAGTGGCGCCCCGCTGTGTTGTGACGACAGTTGAGGCAGACGCCGCCACTCCTGCGGCCGGACAGCTTGTACAACTCCATGTTGAAGCGGCAGCGGCGGGCATGCAGGTTGCAGTGGCACGCTGGGCAAAAACAAAGGAGATAGAAAAAAAACTCAATTCCCTGGAATTTGTGGCACAAAGACCCTGCATCCGCTGCCAGGAGCAAGAAAAAAAAAAAGCATGACATCCCTCTGACACAATTTGATGTAAAAACTGTTGATTTTTCAAAGTGTCTATGTACTACAGATGACATATTCTAGATAAATGTTTTATTTTGAACTTTGAAACTGTCAGCAGTGACTTGGACACCCAGCTAAAACCTAACAAAATCATTAAAAATTTAAATTTAATCCTAAAATTCCCCAAATATTCTCACATCACCATGTCTGTATGTGGAATAGCACACAATTGCTTCATGAAATCTCTACACTCAATTGATTTTGTACAAAAAAAATAGAACCTTCATGGTAGCAATATTAGTGATATTGAGAAATTTGTTAAAAATTCATAATGTCTCCACAAAAAAATCTCAGAATATTCACACCTGACTGTTTTTTAGGTCCAAAAACTGTCAAAATTTCTCAATCCTAAAATGTTTTCAAAATAAAATTCAAAACTAGCCAAATAGCAAATGTTAGCAGAACAGACCCAAGTATCAATGTCAGCGATATTGCTTTTTATAAACTCTGTGACGCTGTGGGAGCTCAGGTGGAACAAGCTGCATGCTGTTCTAAAACAACAAAACCAAACCATCATCCTCCTGCTACTTTCTGTCGTGTTCTTTGTAGTTCCCGCCAGTAGTAACATCCGCTTGTTGATCACGTGACTCATGTGAAGCAGAAAAAAGTTGCAGTTTTGTGAAATGCATCTATTTTGATGAACCCGTCATCCTAGTGCCTAAAACTCTTAATCGGAAAGCGAGGTTTTTTTTTCAAAATTGATGTGTTCTAATTAAGCAAATTTATTTTTGGAATTTCAATTTGTTTTGGGAAATGCAGCTATTGTGCTCACCCTCGCATTAGACGTTTGCTATACTTGATGCTATCACACTCTGTCGATTTACAAAGTAAAGAAGAGCTGCATATTGATGTTTTCAAGCTACATCCCTTTGTAGAATCCTTTTACGTCTCGGTTTAGTTTTACGTGTAAGTTGACTATTTTTTTCATTTGACTTCATCACAAAACCATTCTTAGGAGAAGCCCTCCACCCTCCTTCATAATACCTCACATTTCAGTAATCTCTCCATTGGTGCATCGGCCTTACTGGCATTACAAAGAGATGAGGGCGATAAGGACGTCACATATGCTGCGTATTTATCAGCGCTCTGAATCACATAAAAATGGGCTAACACCTGCCACTGGAGACCAGGTCTGGCAGGTGGTTGGGATTCAGAAACCCTTTCTCTACATTGGGGGCCCGGACACTCACACACCGACCACAGAGGTGTTTGGCAGCTGTCATGGGCTTATCTCTCTCACTTCCCTCCCCAAAGCTGATCCAACATGCTCTTTACCAGCTTTGAAGAACCCTCCCGCCCCCATCTCAGTGTTTTGCTGGCTTCTTATCCCAGATGTTATCTCCACTTAAGGGAAGTGTGAGGAAAAACGCAACAGGGATCTTTTAGTGCTTTTTGTGAGTGGAATGGTGAATGAATCCACGGCAGGGACGCCTCAACAAAGAGATATCTTCTGGAGCGATGCTTCAAAATTCAGAGGAGTAATTTGCCTACAGCAGATGCCAGTATTTCTTAGCACTGATAATGGATGTGGAGTTTTTAACAAGCAGAAAAACTTAAGAGATGAATCTTGTCTTTCAAATCAGGACTTTCTCACCACCTACCAAGTAATCAAAAGTAACGTACTTCGCAATTTTAAAATACTTTTTTTGCATCCCACTAGTCACATGATTAAGGATGTTACTACTGGCAGAAATGACAAAGAAGACAACAGGAAGTGGAAGGAGGATCATGGCGTGACAACAAACGTATCCACATATGATTTTAATTGTGTTTCTTGTTTAATGGGAACACTATAATTGCAAAATTCCAGGGGGGTTTCAACATTAGCGGAATACCGACAAAGTTTTAAGCATATTTTTTAATGGAAACGCAGGTACTGTTGATCATTTTGTCACAATTTAATCCCTGGCTGAGGTCGACTCTCGTTGCTAATGAGGTGCTTTTTCTGAAGCCAGTTGGTTACACTGGATTTTATTAAGGAGTTTATGAATAAAAGGAGCCCAATACATGTCCATGCTACACTTTTCAGATTTTTATTTGTAAAGGATTTGGAAAATCGTGTACAATTTGCCATCTGCTCTACGTTGTGTTGGCCTGTCACAAAGAATTACAATAAACCCCTTTGAGTACATTGTTAGCACGGAGCATACACTTCATTTGGAATGGAGCATGATATAAAATGAGGTTTTGTTGAGTTTTGTGAGTCTGTAGTGAAATGTAGTCGTGGAACAGCTGTGTGCTGGGATTGGACATCCACACACGCAAGGTGCCTTTTCTGGATGTGAGTCTATTTGCTTTCGAGAGCCTACTTAGAGCTACGCCGCTCCAATCTATTTATGTTCAAGTGCCATTTTATCAGGCATCGTAGGGGGAGACACAGTCACCCCACCGCCTGCTGGATTCGAGTGTTCACTGGGTCTGTATGAGAGAAAGCGGTTTGGGAACGTTTGGAGATGATGAACTCTGATGAAGATTGTTTTTTATGGGCGCCTTCGAAGGAGACTTGAATTAGTAGTGATCTGGAAGGAAAACAACACTTCTTCCGGAGAATGAGAAGTACTCAATAGCAGCTTGGTTTGTTTTTATCCAGGTCCATTTACTCCCTAACAGCATCTTATCGCATTCAGTCACTCATATCGGGATCAAATGACGTTTGCCAAATCAAACAGGGTTCGTGTCTCATCTCGGTGAGATTGGAGTGACATATTTTAGTTGGTTTTAGTGATCAGGACAAACAGAGGAACACATGCAGAAACTGCATTCACTGGGAGAGTGCTCTGAACAAACTTTAACACTGCTAAAGTGCTTGCATAACACTCTATGTGGGTGATGCTGTGTTATGAGAGTTGAACAAAAACCATTAAGTGCCTTTGCACTTAATGGTTTTAAGTGCAAAGGTGCTAAAGAGGTTTCTTTCTTTGTGAAGCACCGATTTTGTATATATTGCAATGTTTTTACAGCTTATATACAGTTCAAATATATTCACAGCATTTGAGTCACAACTAATAACTGTTATTTTTTTCATTATAACTTTATTGAGATAAACGATAGCAGTCTAACCTGGCTGTTGCTGTCCAACCCAATTCTGCTCAATTCTCATCTCCCTTCAGTGCACAGTCTGGGATTCCTTCCATTGACTTGGATTCGCTCCCATAAAGTTTCGACCGGGCCAATCAGCGAAGAGGAGAAGTTGTGAACGATGACGTGGATTTTCTGCACTTTTGGAAGTATAGTTCTTTTTCTGTAGCTTTAGCAATGGCAGCAGAGGAAGTAAAGAAAGCCATTCAGTCCGTGTTGGCCACGCCTCCAAATATTGAGTTAATGCTAACAGCCGCGTTGTTGAACTTGGCACTTCTCTCTTTGCAGTAGAGGATGGTTGTTTACACTGTAGTCAACTTCCGGCAAGCTAATTACGCATGTCATGGGTAAACGTTAGCAAATGGGTAAAATTTAAAACTTTATCAGAGTCCACGCCTCCAGGAAATAATTGTTTATCAGTAGCAGAGAGTCCGAAACCTCTGTACGAAGTGAAGTGTAGAACAAGGGACGGTTTTCACGATGCCAGGTCAGAGTTAAAGTGATGATGGATGGAGATAGAAACAGCGAAGAATAAAACCATTTGAAGGCAGTTAAAGACTTCAGACTGTCTATGGCTGTGGCTGACACAGCTTAGATCAAATATTCGTGTTATGTGACCCAGACAAAGTTAAAATGTACATCTAATTGCAAATTATTTGCAAGAATTAGCAAGGTTCTTCATCCAAGCTTGAACTAATTTTTTAAAAATTAGCAAAAGCTTCAGTCTCTACATGTTCAAAGCAAAGACTCCTTCCGTACTCCTTCCATAGGTGCAATTACAGCTGCAAAAACTAATGCATACATAAAATACATTTTGTTTGTGTTTGTAGCTTAAAATGTCTCAGAGGAATAAAGACTTTTTACGAGGTTCAACAACCCAGACTTCCACAATAGGGTAACTTTTCCCTCAATCTGTTGTTCAACAACCGGCCACTTCACCGCAAAACTATAAATCCTGTCGTCAAGCGTAAAATCTACCTAAAGTCGGTGATCTAAAATCACTTTCCGTAATCAGACAGATCCCAGGATTCCCAAAATGCTCTAAGTTCCAAGAATTTATCATGAAAACATAAGCTTAGCTTGTGTAGCCATAAAGTTACACCCTTCTTTACAAGCTTGGCTTAACATTTTGTTCTTGAACAACCATAAAAATCTAAAAGAAAATATAAAACTGTATTCCTCATAAAAAAAAAATATATATTAATTTTCAGAACAGTTTCTGTACGGATTTTATATCAGTGGCTATTAACCTTTTTTCTGAATGGCCCTCTCTTCTACCCCCCGAGCTGTCTTCAAGGCCACGGCTCACACACTTATGAACAAAGGTTAGGACAATAACCCTCTAATTGGTTTTTTTATTTTAGTCATACCAGAAAATTTCTCTTTACTATGGCAATATTTAGTCACTATGATTCAGCTTCAAATAAGGTGAGTTTGTAAGTGGAGATTTTCTTCGGCGCCTGTGATGAAAAATACAAAAAATGCCAAACTGACTTAAAGACTTGTCATTTCACAAACATGCTTGATGCAGTTCTGTGTGTAACAGCAGCATGTAGTGCAATTAAATCCAACACCTTGAGAAAATTATGAAGAAGTTCTTGTTTTATACAAACTCCAGTTTAGGAGTGTTGCTTTTGTACAGGGAGATCAAAATAAAAGCTGTATAAATAAAAGAGCGCATCCTGCGCTGCCATTGCTAAAAGTACATTATTGTGTTGCAATGTCCTATTCAAAGTCCAGATTTAAATCCAGTCGCACTTTTGTCTAAACCCCTCTCTGTCCAATCTGACTGAGATTGTGCTGCTTTCCAAAAAGGATTTGGTAACAATTTCAGTCGCTACGGAAACCTGTCACGGTTAAACTCCAAAAGACTTACAGCTCTAACTGCAATGAAAGCTGCTTCTACAATGTTTTACCTTACTGAAAGTAGAGGCACCTCTAATGTTATCTTTCTTTCCTAGCAGAAAAAAAAAAAAAAGAAAAAGAAAGCCTTTTCTCCAATTACTCCCTGCCATGTTTTTCGGTAACCGGCCAAAATGTGGAAAAGTTCAAAGGGCGTGAATATTTTTGCACATATGCTAACCATTTTTACAGCCTCTTTGCCATAATGGCCCACCCAGGAGATTGCTGTATGGCGCAGAAACCCCCTGCTTGGGAATCAAAGCTGGATATAATAATCATCAGCTGATAAACTCGCAGCGTCATTAACAGGTTGTCTTCATTTCCCGTGTTGTATTTCACTATAAACCCGTATCTTAAACTCTGCATACAAATTACATAAGAATGCTAAATTACTCTAAATGTACAGTACGTTCTTGTTTTGTCGTGCCTCTCAAATTAGAGTGACTAATTGTTATGGCTTTCATAAAAACAGGCAGTTCTGTTGCAAAGCAGTGCGTTTTTTTGTTTTTATTATTTTATGGCTTAACATTAAGAACAAGTTCTCTGATTCTTCGCCCTGAGCGGCCAGAGGATCGGCTGCTGCCTGACGCGCGAATCCCCCACAGTAAATATTTCAATAGTACATCACTGCGGCAGCTGTGATTTTCATGAGGACAAAGGCAACAAAGGGGTCCGGGTAACAAGTTCTCCAGATGATGATGATTCACTTTACAGGTTTGCGGACTGCTTTTGATGATTCCAGAAGAAAATGTAAACAGTGAAGGAAAAGCAACTGTAGCTGAACAGAGAGATTTCTATCTCTCACATAACAGATAGCGTTTGTGCGAGGGCCTCCAACTGCGGCGTCACATAAATATGTAAACTATGAAAACATCGAGCCAATATGCGCTCCGTGTTTCTCTTTAGTCTGGTCATGAAATGTGGTGGCAACAATAACTGTGAATAAACAATCAGTAAACTGGAATTCCTGGCGACGGCAATGAAGAAATTTCTTAAAGTCAGTGAGACGCTGCTGAACATAAAGTCCTCTCCTGTCTTTGAACTGCGTCACTAATAAGCCGATTTCACTGTCAAAAGCTAATTTATTTTGAGATCAATAGGGCGGAGTCCACAGTCTCCTGCTGTGTCGTGGCAGGGTATGTCACTTTTTCGTCCTGTTTCATATTAGTCTTCGTATTAGCTGTAGTGGACAGCTATTCAAAAGGCATTTTCTTCTAAATGTCAGGTCATTGTAACCTCAGGAACATTTCCTCTGAATCCAAAATGGCTGACAAACAGCCACACTTGTTGAACGCTCGAGGAAGATCCTGTCAGTCCTTCTATTCTACAAGAACCCTAGAGCTAATAGAAATATGATGGAATGTGCCAACTTGTAATTAATACTTTCATTTGTCTAGTTTCAAACAAAGTCTATTGTGAATAAGTAGTGAATAAACTATTTGTATTGTGAGGATTGATGGTCTTATTATTTTCTCCGCTGTTTGTTCAACGAAAGCATCAATGAATACGGATAAATGTGAAAACACAGTTACCATGCGAAGTTTAGTGATACAAATCAAGCTGTTCTGTTTTGATGTTTTATTTTCTGTTTTATTAACTTCTTTTTATTATTATTACTATTATTTATTTTTTTCTATTTGCATCAATTTATTCTATTGTGTTATCATGTTGTACAGCAGTCTTAACCTGTTTTTGAAAGTGCTTTATAAATAAATTTGATGTTGACATTGAGACATTGATGTCGTAAAGAAACAGATTACAAATGAGAATGTTTTTCTAAAGCAGTGTTTGTGTTTGTGGGGCTACGATTGCTTTGACGCACAGTCGCCGTCATGCAGTGACCTAAAAAAAAAGATGTAGTAAATAGAACTTATCCTCATTTTTAAACATTATCTCAACAGTAGATAAAACTTTAAGTCCATATCGCCCACCCCTTCCTACATGTGGAGCAGCTTGTCAACACAACACCTCAGCCTCATGCAAACCCAAACCACACATACTGAATGCCTTCTAAAGTCTGACTAACAGGTTTACATGGTGACTTCAGTGTTTGAGGACTCTTTCTCATTGTTTTGTCTGATTGCAGGACGCTTGGGCAATAGCCTACAACAACTTTTGTGACGCCACCACTTCTGCCCTGCGGTGACTCTCTACATGCTTATAATGGCTGTGCATGTGTTCCAAATTATGTCCAATCCAACCATTTCTTCAGTTTTTTTTTTTTTTTGTGTACAGTGCACGGCAATCTACATTTACACACACTTTCTGGGAGACCTCTGAATTAAGAACCTCGTTTAATTGAAAATATGTGAAACAAAATCATTTCTAAAGGTTAAAATCAATAACCCTGTAGTTCAAAGTGCTGCTGTTGTCACCAAAGTTGTACGATAAGACTCTCTTAGCTGGAAACAAAGATTGCAGCATTCTGCTGTACACTATTTTGAGAGAGTATATGCTTTCCTCCTGTGATGTGGTATTATGAGGAAGTGCCTCCTTAATATTTCTGCAGGAGCCTAAGGCAACATCAATAATCACAGTAATCTGCAACTTCAGTCTGTGTGGGCCTTGGGATTAAAGGAGCATTCTTAATAATTTAGTGCTGTGTTGTAAACGCATGTCAGGGGAACAAATTTATAGCAAAACTAGAAGCAGGAATGTCTATTTTAATTCCCCCAGGAAGCGTGTTTGACTGGCTGTCCTCTTAAGTTATCACATACGTTTTTCCACATGTTTAGTGTCAGAGAGATTGTTTATGTATTGGCTCTGAAGGAGCCAATACAAAAACAATCAAGTGCTGTATTTTAGTTTAAGAAAGTGGTTTAAGAAGCTATTTAATAGGACTATAGAGATATGTCAGTGTTTCATTCAGACTGAGATATGGGGAGCCGTTTGAAAAGTTAGAGAAGCGTTGAAATAAGAGAAAATAACGAGGATTCATTTTTCAAAGTAAAATTTTCACCAGGTTATTCATTTATAAATTAAACAGTTTCAAAGTAAATATTTAGTTAGCTAGCTAACTAAAAAGAGGCATTTCACAAGTTAATACTTAGCTAGCTAAATATTTAGATAAATTTATAAATGAATGAATAACACTGAAAATATGACTTTGAAAAATGAAACCCCATTTTTTCCCTCTTATGACAGACATCGCAGATTCACAAAATTGTTACAGAAAGTTAAAAAGTTTACCAAAAACAGATATCAGAAATTAGTAACAATATTCTAGTCGGTACATCTCTAGCTGGATTTATGTTATGATGTTACATAGTGTTGTAGTACTCCAAGACCGGTCGAGACCACAACTGTGGAAATAATACCAAATTGCCAGCATATTGCCCAGTTTATTTGTTAACATCCTTGTTTTTGTTGGATGCAAAACGTACCGATTCAAATCCAAGCAATAACGTTACTTACTAATTACGTGTTTCTGTTACCGCTGTTACACATCTCACCCGCCTTTCTCTCACACGCGGCGCTCCAAGACATGCGCAGTGGTTTTTTATTATTATTGTGCGGAGGTGTTGACTGACGTGTTGCACATATGGAACAACGCTGTGACCAAAAGTCTCCTATATAGTGATGAGGCATTCACAAATGATCTGATTCTTCTTAACGGCTCTGAGAGCCGTTCTTTGTTTTTGTGTTGCTCTGCGTACACTGCAGTAGCTATTATTATTTCATTTAATATATATATATATATATATATATATATATATATATATATAAAATATTACTAAAATCGTATGAGTGCGATACTGTATGTCACCACTTTTTATGAGCTAGATGTATTATTATACCTCTGGTATAAACTGGTCCAATAAGATTTAGCCATTTGTTGTGCTAAAAGCCAGAAGGTAACCCTGAACCTGATTTGTATCATGCTGAACATTTGGATTATCAGCAGCTTACCTAAAAGAAGAGGCTTTTTTTTTACCCTTAGATCCATGAACAAGAGACATTTCACAGGTAAACAATCCGGGTGTAAAGTTTCATGGTGATGTCATCACTATTTCCTGTTGACAAAGGCTCCAAAAACAACCTCTGACTTCAGACTTTCCAGGACCTTCTTGAGGTGGAATAGTCAAACTTTTGCTACAATTGCCATTTACGAGTTAATGTTAGTACAATTGTCCTGCTGTGAGGTCTAATAAAGATGTCTTTAAGCTGGCAACCCTCCTAGTCTAATTGCACTCTGCTCACATGTTGATTATTAGATATAAAATGTGTGCCATGCCTCTCAGTCATGACAGTTTTAATCTGGTCGGTCTGCAAACAGCCTCCCCACTGTGTGCGAATTAGTGTCATCGCAGTCTTGCAGGCTGAGTCCTGCCGTGTAGAGGGGGCTAATGTCATGGTGGTGGTGGGGGCGGGGAGGTTGGAGTTCCCTTTCTTTATGAGCGCTGCTCTGTGATCTCTGATGGGGATCAATTAGTTGAGCAATCAGCCCGCCCTGAGCTTTTGTGTGAGCAACTGCTTGTAAACAGTTTGGTTGCCTGGAGAACAGGGAATGCACTGGCTGAGCATAAACAGCCACCCAAGTCAGGATTGGCTGAGGTAGCTCTCTGGGCTCCTTCTCAGCCCCATGGATGTCATTAGGAAATGCGAAGTGAAATCAGCCCATGCGCGGGGCAATTAGCAAAAGATTAGCTTTGCAATAATCGGTGTGGGTTAAGTTGTTAGAGGGATTTCTGACAGAAACAGGAGTTTTCATTACCAGGCTTTAAAGTAGATCTCCGATCACTCCACCGGTTGAGCAGGCTAATAAATTTTGTTAGCTCTGACGATTATACGTGACAGGTTCTGTCAAAAAAAATAAAAAATCCCATTGTCTCCATTGTCTGTGAGTCCAATCTGCTCTGAATTATGACTCGTTCTACTTTCAGAAATGAAAGCCCTGACGGTTTCTAGAGGCTAGAGCTTATAATTGTGCAATCTGTAATGACTGGAGTTATTCACTTTCCTCTCTAAGCAGCCACTGATAGACTCTGCCAAAGATAACACGCCATCTTTTATGAATAATAATGCATAGTGGCCAGCATATCAGCCTATTTATCCTCTTGTTTAAGGGCTGGGAGACGTCCAGGGGAGTGAGCGTATACTACTCGTCCAGTTTGGTGGAAAGGACGCAACAAGCTCCCCTGAGATCTTTGCTGCATGTCAACCATGTTCTACCACACTTTGGTCTTATTTTGATACAATACAGTAATTCATTAAAGCTGCAGTGCTATAGCAGAAGGAGACTCAAAGTTCGGGATTTACAGTATCTTGAAGAAGTGTACGCAATCCTCGAAATGTTACTTTTTTAAGTCAAACTACAAACTTGGATGTATTTGTATTGTGATTTTAATGTATGTGCAAAAAACTGTCTCTACCAGCTTTACATATCTAGAAATTGAAACCTAAAACAACCCAGCAGAATAGCATATCAGCCCAGTTATCCTCTTGAAAAAGAACATCTTTTTCAAATTCTGACAAAAATTCTCAGATGGATTAAGGGCCATTCTCTGACACCACTAAATAAAGTCCAAGCAACTGGAATTTGTAAGAAATGACCTGATTCACAGAGTCAAGCTATGTTTAACTTAGTTGTGGTTTTAATATAGCTACTCTGTTTGTCAAAGAACGTTAGTAAGCTGTCTGGGCAATTAGACTGTTAATCAGAGCAGCAGCCAAGAGGCCAATGGTCACTCTAGAAGACAAGACTGATAAGTTAGGAACAAATCACTCCGAGGACTTTTTAAGAGTCTGTAAAACACATGACACTGGGTAGGGATCATCTCTGGCATGACATGAAAACTGGCATTATTAAATGCTCACTATCCAATCTTGACGCTTGAAAGAAGAAGGATGAAAAGATTGCTCTCTGGGCGAAAATGTTTGAGACATTCCCCCAGAATTGCACTTTATGACAGCAGTCATAAATATTCATGAAGACTTCCTCATGTTCATGTCAGGTGTTATGTCATGTTTATAATGGTGTCATGACAGTCTTATTCACAAGCCGTCAAATAAAGTGTTACCAAAACGGTAATTGCCCTGTGTTTCTACTAGAACTTATCTGAAAAGGGTATGTCTATCTTCTCTTTGTTTAATAAATGAGAGTAGGAATATGTTAGTGATTTAATCATCAATATCTTCAAAATAAAATACTTACATTCATTTCCTCTGAAGTTGGTACAATTGCCTTTGGACTGTATGACTAGGGTCAATCATTTTTGGGTTTCCTTTAATAAGTTTCTCTCCATAGTTTGCTGGAGTTCTGGTACATCCTTTGTGACTGAACCAGTGGAACTGTGTCAGGTTTGTACGTCGCCTCACTTGTACATATCTTTTCAGACCTGCCCACAAATTCTCTATAGAACTGAGATCAGGACATTGTGATGGTGACACCAAAATACTGACTTTGCTGACCTTATGTCACTCACTGTCCATTTGGAGGAGCCATTCTTGTTGGGTCTCCTTCTTGGAAGACTCAATAAGATAAAGCCAAGAATTTTAAGCATGTCTAAAAATGGTCAAAAAATTCCAGGGATATGAATCTAAAAAAAGTTGTATTTTTGCTAACTTTTTAGGTGTGAAAAACCGGCGGTTGCTACTAATTCAAGGTCTGTATCTTCTTGGCTGACGTCTTTAGATGTTGCTTCAGTATTTCCACATGATGCTCTTTCCCCACAGTATGAAGTGTACCAGTCCCTCCCACATCCTGATGCTACTAAACCCATAGTTCACAGATGGGATGGTGTTCCCAGGCTTACAAGTGTCCCTCTTCTTTCTCCTTCAAATGTAACTTACCCAAACACTTCCACCTTAGTTTCATCAGACCACAGAACATGTAACAATCTGTCGTGTAATCTGCATAACCCTGGGATATCTTCAAACAGCTTTCCAAAATGAAGGTCTTTGACTCTGTCATGTCATTGTTTGTACTTTTACTTTTTGGAGTAATTAATTCCTCTTCACTGAGTGGCCTTTCACCCATGTCGAGAGGCATTGTGGATAATGACACTGTTTTACTTCCTTCAGCTCGACTCAAGGTATTTTAGCTTTTATTCTGGGATTGAAACCTGTCTCAAAACTTCCAAACACATCCAGATCGAGGCAGCAGGTAGGAGTCTAAATCCCCCTCCAGCAGAAAGGAGGTTGTTTTAACACTTTGGCACGCGGCAGCTCCCCGGTGTTCTCCCCAGCAAAGGGAGTAAGGGAGGGTGAGGCAGGAAGCCACCAGGCTGTAAATCCCGAAGCAAAGGTGACGCTCCGTCTTAGTTACGGCATGTTTATTGTGGTTTTCTCCCTTTTTCTCCAAAGGCCTATTTGGAACTGTCCACATTCCCTGCTCAAAAATCATCTCTCCCCTGTGCTTTCAACTGCAACAACACTTTTAACCTTTTACCCCAGGTCTTCACAGAAGGCATTGGCGTTGCGCCATTTTTGATTTAATAACTGGTGTTATAATCAAGTCAGATCGTCATATGAAGGAAGTCTGTGCAGGGCCTCACTTCAACACTTGTAATCGCAGCATTTTCTGCAGAAAGGCAGCACCGGTGGATAATTTTTGCTTTCTTTAAGCAAAGGAAACTACTTTTTACAGCTTATTACTAAAGCAATCATCATGTCCTCCACACCAAGCTTCCTCTGGTTGCTAGATGGCTTCCAGGACGTGGCGCTGAGTTGAAGAGGAAAAGGCTGGGTTCTTCCTGGAACACTCAGAGTTGCAGACAGATAAGAATGTTAAGACCAAGTACTTATGAGTGAAATAAATAATGCAAAATTAACTAATCTTACGGCAGCCTCTAAAGAGCTCTCTGTTAAATCCCTGGATTTAACTTGCTTAACTATTAAAACCTGTCAAAACCGAAAAGTTTAAGAGTTTTTCACCCTTCATAAAGATACTAAAAGTGAAAGAGAGACTTTATTGGATGCTGCAGCAAACAATCTGTCGTGTAACCTGCACAACCCTGGGATATCTTCAAACAGTTTTCGGTTTAGGGGTGAACTGTGTAGAAAGCAGCTGAAACGCTCGTCATTAATTTTGCTTTAAAAATGGAGCTTGAGTTTTTATTCCTTATTTATCCGTTTTAAATGCAATATGAAAATAATTAACACTTTAATTGTCAAATGTATCATTTTCAATACAACAAAGTACTTTCCTTAAAAAAAAATCTGCTGCATCCAGTAAACATGTTGCATAAATATGTAATACACTTCTTAAATTAGTAAAAGCAGTGAATGCTTTTTGAATGTCATAAAAAGTTATTTTTATAGTGCTTAAAGAATAGATGTTTTTAGTTATAACTGATAAGATAAGTGAATGCAAAAGCCTGATGTATTAATTATGCTACAAACAAATTTAGAAAACAAGTTAATGAGTCAAAAATGATTTCTTGTGTATGAAACACATCCAGTACTTAATTAAATTTTTTTAAAAATATTGGAATTTTCCGCTAACTGTTTATATTATCATCCTTTAAAGGGTTAAAAACCTTTATTTTTTTCAATAAAAATGACATAAAACATTTCTATGCTAATGCTAATAGCCTAACCAAAATAAATAAATAAAACTTTTCACTTTTGTACCACACAGATTTGAATATCCTCTCACGCTTCATTCACCGCTGATACAAGAACAAAGACTTCCTATTCATCCTGCAATGAATCTTGGGATACGGTGGGCTGCAGAAGAAACACCAGACACATCCTTCAAGACTGGAAAACGGAGGGTATATTTGTGGGTCGTGTTTTTAGGAGCCTTTGAAATTGGACAGCCTTCGTCACTTCGCACTTCGAATGCGGCCTTCGAAGAATGCAACCCCTGAATTTGGACACGCCCCCAAATTTAGAGAAAAATCTAACAAAACATTAATGTTTAGGTTATATCGACATGGTTTTAATCGGTATTCACACACTTGGACAACACTGACTGCGCTGCATGTTGGAGGTGTTTCCCTTCTGCCTCACACCTGACTTGAATAAGTGGGTGATTAAGAGGCTTGTGCAGCACTTGATGACTTGCAGAGGAAGTCATGCAGTCATTTGAAATTAGATGTTCTGGAACAGAGAAACAACTAAAATGTGTAAGGCAGTGTGAAACACTGGTTTTAGATTAGGCAATAAGCAATAAATCAATTAAATCATGTTTCTCTCGCTTTCAACCAAAAACTGGATGCCAAACGTTTTCAGTCTGATGCTTTGGTCTCAACTAGCCGTTTTTTTGAAAGACGGTTTTGTTTGATTCAGAATTTGTTTCATTATTTTATTCTGTTTTGTTTATTTATTTTGGACATATAAAATGTCTTCCAGTTCCAGTGTTAAATGTTCATTAGAATTTAAAGTTCATTCATATCTCACAATGTGTTCTTACATCATTATGGCATTACTATTATATTACTTGAAAATGGTCTCAAAACTACAATATTATCGTTTATCGCAATAACCTCGAGGGCAAATGATCATCCAGAAAATTCTGTTATGGTGATAAACCTAGCTTAAATGCTTTTTTTTTTTTAATGGAAAAACTAAAATTGTTTAAAGAAATTTCCAGAGTAGTGGTCTCACTGAGGCCTGATCTGTGCACCAGTGCTAACAGATTGGAGAAAAGCCAGAAGGGTTTGAGATACTGACTTTAGATTTGTTCTATCATCAAATTTCACAAATTCTAATTTATTTGCGTGGATTCACTAAAGCCTATGTACGCTAATGTTTTTGTGCCTCCTGGGTTTTCATTATGTTGCCTGTAGAGGCCTGCAGTTCAGGGGTTGCTGCTCTCAGTGTAAGCTAACATGGCCTCCGTGCTGTAAGGTCATTCATTTCCCTGGCTGGCAGCCTAAACGGGAAGCAGATACTACATGTTATCACAGGCTCATTTTCCGGTGAAATTTACCTTCCCTCTCTGTGTAAACACACTCCACAAAACACACACACACACGCGCGTGCAGATGCCTGGACGCTGAGGACAGCTTCACGTTGCCCGACTTTTACGACACATTGATGCGTCGCCCTGGGCTTTTTCCTGGGAGGAAGCCGTCTCAAACCTGTCCCAATCAGCCAGAGGAAGAAGGAAACTGCGTCCCACTTATTCGGAAAGGGCTCGCGTGAAGGAGCCGTGAGCCGTCCGTCCCACGGTAGCCGCGGCGACCCGGGCAAGCGAAGAGAGGAGGATGGAAACTGTCTAGAAATGAGAAGAGTTACAGTGGACCGGATGACATCTCGATACCTCGTCTGAGGATGAGTCTGTCCTCCCGGTCAGACATAGACGTCCACACACACACATGGAAAAAGAGAGAGTCAGGAAGGTGATGAATTCCCAACTCTTCCCGATTTTGAGCAGATGTGAAACCCCTAGGATATTTATTGTCGGTTTGGGAGCAATATGTGGTAGCCGGTGAGTTTTCCCCTCTGCTGTATCTATCCTTCTGGATATCCCCTCAAATCCAATAAGTGGTTTGTTGCTCACTCGCTCTCTCTCTGAGAAAAATTGCACACTGGGGTGTGTGAGCGATGGAGACAGAGAACAGGAGGATGTAGAAATCCATTACGGGGAAACAGATCCACTTGGAGACACCCACGCAAACGTTATGTGGAGAAATAAATATGAAACTGGATCCAACGACTCCATTTCCTACTTAAGGCTGTTGTCTTTGGTTTGAGTAAAAGTGCTCTGGAAAAGTTGCTTCTAATAAAAGGGCGAAGTTTGGCAACTGGACGTTGACAATATTGATATTTGCTGGAAAGTGAAGCGGCAGTCACATTTAATTTACATAAGTTTTTTTGTTTTTTTTGTGAGATAATGTTGAAATGATTTTGGAAAAGAACAGTAAATCCCCCTGCAAGTTATTTAAGTTATTTTTGTTTTCCAGCACTTTGCAATAATACTCATAACCAGTGAGATTTTTCACATTTTGTTACTTTGCAAGCACCATATTTCATGTGCTTGAGTGGGATATTATGTTCTGTGAAGAAAAAGGAAAAGCATTGATAAAAAAAAAATGAAATGATTTTTAACATTTTCACAAGGCAAAATTTAAGGGGTGCGGTCACAAAAGCCGGGATTAGTCCACTTTAATCAAACTCTGGTCCGCCGAAAAGCCAAGGTCTGTTCGGTTGAGGTGAGCTCTGGCACGATTCGAATTCATATGTGAATGGGAAGCAAAGCAGAGATTGCTCCAAAGGCAGGAAGCGGACGATAGCACAAGGCATTCTGCGTAAATGCAACTGAAACAAACACAAGAGCCTAGCGCTAGCAGGAAAAATGGATAGCGTTTTTTAACCAAAATAATTCTACAACCACTAAAATCTGACGCCACTCCGTTTTTGTCTAAATTTCCGTGAAAAAGGAAGTTGCACTCACGTCTTCTTTTCGTGCTGTTTCCTTCAGTGTTTCTTGCTATGGCGCCCCCACAGGCGAGGAGTGGAACAGGAGGGGGGGATAGATTTTTTAGTGTGAAAATGTAACAAATGTTGCAATTTTATGTCCCCAATTGAACCTAGTCTACCGGACCGTCAGGTGTGAAAAAACCCTAAAAGTGTGAAGTCTTGCCAGTGATACTCGATTGAATTTCTGGACTTTCACCTGTAGTTAAGCTACTAAAAGGTTTACGCTGCTTGAGGAGAAATTAACTCCTTCTAGTCTCTACAAATTTTTTCTTCTACTACTCTCCAATTATTTGCTGTTCTTTCAACTGACAACTTGATGTTTTCTCTTCATATTTTTTCTCTCCGTTGAAGCCGATCTGGCGTTCTGTTGGTTGTGTTGCCTTCCTGCAGAAAGACATCACAGATAACGCTGCCAACAACTACACATTATCCCGCTTATTAACTTTTTACTTTTACCTACATCAGCAGGAACACCGTGTATCTCCTCTGTTTTCTCAAACCCCCAGTTGGTCGCAGCAGATGGCCTCTTGGACTGAGCCAGGTTTTGGTTCTGCTGGAGGTTTCTTCCTGTTGAAGGGGAGTTTTTCCTCTCCACTATCGCTACAGGCATGCTCCGTATGAGGGTTTGCTGTAAAGCCAACAATTTTCGACTGTCGCCACATGCTTTTTCAGGAGGAGTGAAGCCTCGATGCAATCTGCTGGGTTTCTTTAAAGCTTTTTAAGCTAATTTGAATAATAAACTGAACTCAATGCACAGTTTGGAAACTAGGATATAATAGAATGTATGTGCGATTGAAGTGAAGTTACTGTTTTTTGTCAAAGTGTTAGAAAAAAAACAGTTTTTGACCTTCACATGTCTGATGCCTGTCAGTTTAAGCAGTTGGTTAGGATATATATATATATATATATATATATATATATATACTGTATATAGTAGGTGACGTCAAAAAGTGGTTTATTAAAAGTTTTCAGAGTAAGCAGGGTCGAACACTACTGCATGCCACAATTTTCTGAATGTATTCATCTGGAATTCTGAAAACACCAGATAATTTGTCTGCCAGTTATGTGATGGTTTGTGTTGTTCCATAGATTTCCAACCAAAACACATTACAGTTTTTGTTTGTAATGTGAGATCGTGTGAAATAACGGAAGGGACGTGAATAGATTTGCGAGTCTCTCTAACTGAATTGATTTCAGCACCGTTCAAACCAGTTGTTGCCTTTGTTTTCTTGGTTAAAAAACAAAAGCAAAACAAGGTGATTGTGTCGACAACTCAGCAGGAAAAGATGGCCCCTGCCAAAGCAGCTTAGCTTTGCTTCCACTGAAATGCTTTTTACAGAGGGCTGCGGAGGGGCAGGGGGACGCGGCGCTGCGGGTGAGTCGGGTAAGTGACACTGATGAAGCGTGTTGTGTGTGTGGGCGTGAAAGCGGTGTTGTCACTGAGCCGGCTGTGTCGGGTGGCAGCGCAGCAGGGGAGCTAGCCGGGGGTCTGAAGCTGAGCTGCGGAGCGTGTCACTCCCCTGATCCATTAATCATTCCCAGCCTGCCCTGCCTCAGTGGCTCAATGAGGCCCCAAAAAGTGCACGCACTAGGTGGTCCCCATGCCACTCCTCGAGGCCCCAGTCGAGTCAACCCCATGTATCCAGACGGTGGACACAAAGAGTCGAGCATCCACCCGTTCACGCCGCCATGCATTTGTTCAAGAGTAAGCAATTCTTCCCATTAGTGCAGCAGATAATTGATTTTTTTCTGGAAAATCTTTTGCATGTGGATACAAGATTCTAACTGGGCACAGATGTTCCTTGGAGTTTGCTTTAAAAAAAAAAAAAAAAAGGTAGCCACTGAAAAATTGAGAATTGCCACTATGGTCATCAAGAAATATTTATTATTGCACTGAAAGAGGCAATATTTATCACAGGTGAATACCGAGCTAACGCTAAACCGCTAAACACATAAAACAAAACTGTAGAAGTTAACGCTAAAACGGCCAAAAACAGTTTAAAAATTTGGCGGAACTGAACGCTAAACTATAAAACACGTAAAAAAAATTGTGGAACCTAACACAAAACCATCAAACATAAAAAAAATTTAAAAATTGTGAAAACTAATGCTAAATCTCTAAACACAGAAAAAATATGCGCAGGAGCTAACGCCAAACTGCTGAATACATTTTTTTTAAATTGCAGAAGCTAACACTAAAACGCTAAGCACGCAAATAAAGTTGCAGAAGCCAACGCTACACCACTAAACATATACAAATAATGCAGACGCTAACATTATACCACTTAACACGTTTAAAAAACGCAGAAGCCAATGCTAAGCCAATAAACACATTAAAAAAAAGTATTTGAAGCTAAAGCTAAACTACTAAACACATAATTAACGGAAGCTAATGCTCACCATTAAGACAAAGGTCTCAGTCTGTCACACATCACCTTCTTCCAGTGGACGACTGGTTTGAGACTCAAACTACAAAGTATGTAGCGTCTGACTTTGCTACATATCATTACAGTTGTATGAATAGAACGACCAAAGTTAAAAACATACAATGTGACGTTCAAGCCATAGAAATGGGTAACATTTTATGGCATTTTATGGGGGAGGGGTTCTGTGTGGCGCAGGGGTTAAGCACAACCCACATCAGGTCCTCGACGTGGCTGTCGCAGGCTCGATTCCCGGCCTGGCAACCCTTGCCGCACGTCTTCTCCCTTCTCTCATTACCCACCTTCCTGTCAATTCACTATAAAATAAAGGCCACTAGAGCCAATAAAATCTTTAAAAAATAATAATAATTGGTTTAAAAGGCTTGCAGATGACAGCCATCTTGAAAAATGGCCATCATCCTTACGTAGCTAATGGGTAATTTTAAAAACAAAGCAAATTATGCACATATATTCTTAGAGTGTCAAAAATTACATATAAAAAAATAATGTTTTGAAGGAAGATTTTAAACTTTTAGGCATTAAAACACTAAAGTACATCAGAACCACAGTAGGGTGACACAAGTATTAAAATTGGAGCATGATTAGTTGAACCAGCACTGAATTGTCTTTTTAAAGAAAACATTTTTAATCAGTTTAAGGAAGCAAATAATGAAGTTCAGGATGTCACAGACAAATCACAAGTGCATACTTTATGCAGGCATAAATAACAAAATAATCAAAAAAATTCGCAAAAAGGATCTTCTCATAACAGCCCTCAAAATTGCCATCCTCCACTCAGTTGAGCAAAAACGTTCAGTTTGCTCCATAAAGCCTGAACAAAACCTTTTTTTTCTTCTTTTTTTTGGCTCCAAACATCACGTC
Source organism: Alfaro cultratus (assembly GCA_903066825.1). Classification (NCBI taxonomy): domain Eukaryota; kingdom Metazoa; phylum Chordata; class Actinopteri; order Cyprinodontiformes; family Poeciliidae; genus Alfaro; species Alfaro cultratus. Next base: position 4,157 of record CAEFZX010031317.1, on the reverse strand, counting down.
TGTCTTGAATTATGAGCTCAAGAAAACAAAATCCTCCAAACATGCAGCGTTTACCCAGAGGACACTGAACTATAGCAGAACATGGACCCCCCCTCCCCCACCTCTTTCTTTCTCCTCACTTTTAGATGCCCCAAATGCATTTCTTTGTTTTATGGTCTGGGCCGTACACAGGAAAACCTCTTACCAAAGTCACCCGGGCTTATGTTGCAAGAAGCGTTGGAAGGGAACGCAACGAGAGCCAGATTCGGGAGCATTGTTCTCTGCTTGTAGTCACGGGGGAGAACGTCGGTTTCAAAAGTGCAGCAGGTCCTGGTTTAACATGCGAACGGCATGCATCACTGACATGCTATCAAAATTATGGAGGCTTTGCTTGAACTTATAACACAAGTGACGGAATCCGGAGTGAGAGACGAGCTGAAAAGTGAGGCGGTAAAAGTAACGTCTGCTTTACGCTGCGTTTCAACTGCAAAAGCCCATCAGAGAACCAAAAAACAACTCCCGAAAACGTTTACTTTGCATGCTGGTATTCGGCGCCTTGCGGAGTCATTTGTAACCTTTGAACTTTTCCCGCGTTCTGGCTCACCGCGCTCCTAAACTTCAGAGGTTTCGTTGGGATTTAGTTCCACTAAAGTGTCAAGTGGAAGGAGAAAAGATCCAGGATTCTTTGGGGGGGTGTTGTTCAATAAAAGTCTATAAAGTGTGGTGAGCTTTTATTCAGCGTGTTATCCTTAATAAAATTTAGTACAGCTAAGTCTGTCGCAATAAGCGATAAGACAGTTAATCGCATGATAAATTAAAATGAGCTCCATAATTTCCGTTTGTATGACTGTTTGTCTTTCTTGTGCCTCTCTCATTTTCTACAAAAGGTAAGACAAAAGTCTTCAGTCCGGTGCTTTGGTCTAAAATAGACCATTTTTTTGAAGGGTAATTTTGTTTAGAGAGACTAGAATTGTGTTTGTCACATAAAAATCTAATAAAATATATTTAGTTTATGACAGTGAGGTGGTAAAATGTGAAAATGTTCATGCAAACTTTTTATTGACAAGTTTTTTTGTTTTTTGTTTTTTTTAAATCGGTGCATATCTATTAAGCAAATTTATTTTCATAATGTCAAATTCCGCAATTCTTTAGTCAATTTACTGTGCAGATCACTGCAAGCCAGACAAATCACTTGCAAACGGAGCGCGTTTCTTTTTCTATTTCTTTTTTTTTTTTTTTTATGAATTAACAATATAAAAAAGTTAAAACCTACCTGCAAAAAGCTAGATTCTGACTACCCTTACCCAAAATCCACAACCATTTTGTGTTTTCTAAATTGAGCTACAGCAAAGGATGGCTCTGATGGCAAAGAAGAAGACACAAGAAGAGGAACCGAACCAAAACATGGCTTCTATTTCACGAACATCCATGAAATCGCACTATTCAACGATCCCTCTCTTCTATCACACGGGCCGGTTCCGCTGAACCCTGAAACGAAACCCAGATGTGGAGCGGGTCTCACGTGACCCAACGTGGCGGGACGGAAATGGCTGACATGTGGTAGCGTTGTCGCATGGTTGTCAGAGGCAAGAACAAGTTCGTAAACTACCGTGGCTTCCTCCTGCCCAACGTAATCAAGTTTTGACTATATATGCAGACGCACTATTGTGAATCAAATGAAAGCTGAGCTTATGTAGTAACAGGATTTACTGATATGACATTGTTTTTAAAATACTTTCATAACAGAGTTTTACATAACTGGTGCTGTCGGTAGTGGTGGTTCTTATACACCCTACACATTACACTAAACACACCCAAAAAAAAAAAAAACTGTACATCTGTGTTATATAACATATCAGAAACATTAAATGGGTGCTATTATGCGTCTTCCAGGCATATAGTGCCGTTTTGTTGCACGAGCATGTCACTATGTTAACTTCAGTTGTGTAGAAATGCTACCTAGATAAAATATGGCTTTAAAAAAATTTACTTTGTAATTGAAATTGGGCATCTGTCTCTTTAAGAAACTCCTGCTCTTCCTGAAACTCCACCTTCAGGAAGTCGTCACAACATTGCTCCTCTATTAACCCTTTAGCAAAAGGTTTTTACCAGCAATCCACTGAGAAGTAGTTCCTACAACAAAGCTGAGTGGATGTGCTGTTCCACAAGGTGTTTGCTAATTGCTGCTGGCTAGTCTGAAGGAACTGAGTGACGGAGTCGCGGAGGAGAGGTCGGAAGCTTGGAAACTGCAGTTCTGAGGAGGAGCTGCATCTCGAAGGCGATGCTGTTCAGCGTTTTGCGTATCTGAAAGGCTGCTTATGCTACCTGACCTTTTGAGAAAACACACCTTATGATTTTATCAGAAATATCCCCTGCAGGAAATGTGTTCTTGTTAAAGAATCAGCATTTTATGTCTATTTTTAGGTTTTAAAATAAGAATAAAATGTTTTCTGCTTCTGTTAGGATTTTGATAATTGTGGAAAATGCTGCATTTTATTTTTAAAATGCACAGTTTCCAACCTAATGACAAGAGAAATAGGCTTAAAGAAATACTACTGGTACATTTTATGTCATTTTGTAGTGTAAATTCAAATCAATACAGCGGGAAAAACCACAGCCCAACAACTTTTAATGGAAAAGCATGTTTTCTTTTCTAAACTGCCGTGCTCCCATTAGTCAATTTTCTTAACTTCAATTGCACAATTCTACAGTTAATGGAAACACAGCAGACCTGCATTTCCTCCACATTTGACAGTCAGAAATGTCCGTAACGACTGGTTTAGAATTAAATTCATGTCAAAGTCTTCTGTTTTGAAAAAGCATTCCAGATCATTTATTATTTAAATTTCATGGTCTGTATTTATATTATGCAAGCAACAGTATTATAACAGGAAGCCAGACCTGGAGTCGAGCCCCAAACTGCATCTGATACAATCTCATCCTACTGCAGGGCCTCGCAGGTGGAATGGAAACGGAGATATCTCAATAGATGCCAAAACATTTCTGTACGTTTTTTTACCCGAGCAACAGAACTTTATGCTTCATCCGGCAACGTCTTAATGAAACTACAAGTCTCCGAAGAATTAAAACTCACTCAATACCGCACCCAACAGCGAAGAGGAGACACTTGTCAAGGTGGAGGAAGGAAACCAAACCAGCTGGAAACTGAACAAGTGCAAAATTACACGTGTGAGTGACTGAGGCTACCATTTTCATCTCGACTCAAAACCCACTTGGCAGAAAGAGGTTTCCCACAGTTTGACTCACAGCCCATCAGTCATGCAGGGTGTGTGCGTGTGTGTGTTGGGGGTTTACTGTCAGGGGTCAGCGCTACACCAAGCATGAAGAGAATATGAAGCAGCTGCCAGGGACACGACAGCCTGGTCTGTCACCATGTGGATGTTCTAACTGCACTCATGACTACAAATTATTATGAATCTCTGGCTGGATTTGATGTGAGCTCATTCATTTACATATGTGCAGATACAAACTTGTGAATTTGTTGGAAAAGTGCACTGGGGCGCGCGAGTTTGCAAAATGCGGACAGTTTTGAAAAGAGAGAACCTTAAAATAACAGAGAACATTACATTGAAAGATTTTATATCAAGATCTACGGAGGGTCAGACATGCCCAAGTCAAATAAATAAATATTCATATATATTTTAATTTTCATTAAAATTGGAAATAGATGTAATAAATCAATAAATGAGCAAATGAAATATGTTTTTATATAATTGATGTAAAATGCTCAAATTAAAAATTTCAGTATTTATTTACTTCATTTTTACTTAATTTCAATGACGTCTTCCAATGAAATACACCGTGTTCCAAACTATTATGCAAATTGGATTTAAGTGTCACAAAGATTTAATTTTTTGTTGTGCTATTAAATTTATAGATGGTATTGTGAGTCAGGGCTCTTTGAATCATTATAATTAATTTCAGAGAGATGGGTTGATTAGTCTGAGCTCAATTAAAGGAAATCTACTTAAGAAGGATGTTCCACATTATTAAGCAGGCCACAGGTTTCAAGCAATATGGGAAAGAGAAAGAATCTCTGCTGACGAAAATCATCAGATAGTGTAGTGCCATATGACAAGATATGAAAACATTAGATATTTAACTAAAACTGAAGCGTTATCGTACTGTGAAGAGATTTGTGGCTGATTCAGAACAAA
>CAEFZX010031313.1:0-27519 GCA_903066825.1 Alfaro cultratus | reverse complement strand
TAATTTTAGCAATATTTTTTAGATGGTAGTATGATGTTTTTATGATAGATTTGATGTGGTTATTGAAGTTCAGATCAGGATCCATGATCACCCCCAGATTTTTTGCTTTGTCAGAGCATTTTAATCCAACAGATTGAAGGTGGGCGATTATTTTTAATCTATCCTCTTTTGGTCCAAACACTAATATTTCAGTTTTGTTTTTATTTAGTTGGAGAAAGTTATGACCCATCCAGACATAAGGATGCATCCTAGTGAGTTTGGTGCAGCTCGGCTCGAAACTGTAATAATACTAATTAATAATAATAATAATAAATGGTACGCAAACAATAGGCCTTCGCAGCGCTTTGCTGCTCGGGCCTAATTAGAAATGTCCTGCACTTTTCATAGAGTACATGATAAGAATAACTAACTGCAATTCAGTTATGATCATTACACCTTTGCAAACAGCACATTCTACTAAGCATGAACACTACCTTTAAATTCATCAGTCTTGTTATATTTTTTTTCCAATTTTATGTTTTTTTTTCCTAGCTTTTAACAATGAATAGAGTGGGATCAAGAATTAATAATCAATACTTTTCATGGTATTTGTCTCTGACCACTGATAACCCAAAAATTTCTCAAAGCAAATAAAACATAGTTTTGTGAGGATACAGTTCAATGCAGTACGCCCTGCTCATTGTTGTTTTTTATTCCCAACATTAAAATGTTTCTTACTAACTATGAGGAGAGTGAAAATAGAGTAATATCAGCATAGTGCATATCCTGAGCCTGGGTGATGAGTCATACACAACATGCTGCGCCTCATTTCTGCATCACTACTGATGAAATCACATACAGCATCTCTACCCTTTAAAACTCCAGTTGCTGGAGGGAAAACAGGTTGCACGTCAAGAGTTTAGGTAAGCAGAGGAAGAGCTCAAAGTCTCTGATCAAATCTAAGAACAAAACTTTTAACTGCTTTCTGAAGCGTTTTGCAGATAACGGCAGATAATTACACACATTAGCAGAGTCCTGGTCAGGAGCCAAATCTGTTCCCTCCGAGTCTCACGCTTACAGGAAATTAAAGAGCCGATATGTAAAATTCTGAAATTGACTGCAGTCATTAAATATTCATCCGCACACAGCGCATTTGCACCAGCCAGAGAGGCAGTGCTTCACAGCCGACTAGCAGAATACTAAAATGTCTCTCTTCCCTTGCAGCAGTGGCCTCGAGCACTAGAGAGACATGAAACAAAAGAAAACAACAAATTCAGAGGAAAACGTGACGGGAAAGAACAAGTGCCCTGGCACATTTCTTATTCTTCATGGATGACAGACTGGACAAAGTCATCCCTCTCAGTCTGGATTTATCCATCAGAGCAGCTAATTTGCACATCTCCACTGCCACACAAAGAGCAGTCTGCTTGATTAGCGATATACTGTAATTAAAACTTAATGAGGGAGCACAAGTCGTGTTAAGCTTCCTTTCAGACCTCACAAACAAAGTCTTAATAGCTAAGCTCAGTCATACCTTCTAGTGCTGTATTATCCTAACAGGATCCTAGCAGTGGTGTACTCCCATGAAACCAGGACTGTTTTCCAAAGTTTCGGTTCTGGAGGCAAAACTGCTGCAGTAAGGTATAAAGCACTTCATAACATACTAAATAATTACTTCTTTAGGCTCAAGTGATTCTAAATTCCCATGATAAAAGTTACTGAAAAATAATTATTGGTTGTCTGTCTTTCCTTTAATCATCCTGCAAAGTTTTACAGTCACTGTGTACTTTGAATAAATGTGTGTTTATATTTTTTCTGCTTTTTTGTTAGATTTCAAGGTTTGAGTGTGATGATTTGGGGCTGCTTTGCTACGTAAGGAACCGAATAACTTAATCAACTTGGTTGATGAAAACCAGAATTTTGTTCTCAGTGAGTCCACCTCTCAAAATCTCCAAAAAGTCAACAGTTTTGGAGTGGTGTAGTCAAAGGCTAGGGTTCAGTGCAATTAAGAAGCTGTGGCATGACCTTGAAACGCATGTTGAAAACATTTTAATGCGGCCGAATTCAAACAATTGTGAAAAAAAAAAAAAGAAGAGTGATTTGTCTGGCTCATTGCCAGTTGTAGACGCTTGATAGATCGAGCATTGATTAGATTTAGGTCAATTACTTTTCACATAAAGTCAGGTTGGTCTGAATTCATGTAATGAATAAAATAATCTCTTAAAAACTACAGCTTGTATTATTATTGTTTTGTGGTATTAAAATTTTGTTTGATGATTTGAGACATTTAAGGGTGACAGGAAAGAAAAAAAAAAAAAAGAAAACCTGCAAGGGAAAAATGTGTTTTCAGCACCTTGGATGATGAATTAAATGTTGCACAGCTCTCCTTGAAGACATAAACTCAAGTTCAATCAATTAGGCTCACAAATTCTATCTAATCAGAGATAGAAAGTGTGGCACCTGCACTGGCTTGTGCTGCGAAAAAAAGAAAATCAACTTACCGTGTGCCATCAGCTTTCCAGCTGACTTTATAAGGATTCTGCTCTAGAAAACGCAGATTTTGTCGGTCCATGGACACAGGCTGCGCACCCGGAAATCCAGACCTGTTATCAGAAAATATTGTAATTGGGCTCACCTTTAGTCCAATATTTCATTAAATCACATAAAACATTACATTATATAAAACAAAAATTATCAATTTATTTCACAGCAATATCCATCATTAGGCAAGATATCAATCACATAAATACACTCTTATTGAAAACTACGCAGTATCTCTTCTTAGTTCAATATTAAGTCTAAAAAAAACATTAAATTACATCAAGAGTTAGTAAACAGCAAAGAGAAACACTTAAAACTGACTTTCATTTCAACATGCAATGAACACAAATGCAAGTATTTTAATATTTAGACAGAAAACCACTGATGGTTAATAACAATCAGGTTATTATGGCAAACATTAGTTCCTGCTTAAAATGGCTAAAAATCTCACCCACATGTATGACATCAAGAGCATATGATTAAAACATTGCTGGTCTGCATTTTGAGGCCAGTTTGTCTTGTTTACACATGAAAGACTTTGGTGAGCTTCTGATTGTTGAAGTGAGAGTGAACATCATGAATGAGATCAAAGGAGATATATGAAGGCTTCAGAAAAAAAGCCTGGCCTTTTTAAAGAGTCTCAAAAGAAGTAGAAATCAACCAGGCACTGTATCAAAATATGTCTAAAGAGGGAGGACAAAACAACTACAAACATGGTCATACAAGCAACCTTATCTCACGAGGAGACGAGAAGGTGACAGAAATTCCCGAAATTCCTGAAATGTCATCCTGAAACCTACAGCAGGTACTTGTACAGTCAGAAAAAGACTGCGCACATTTAACTCTAATGGGAGGCATGCAAAGAGGAAACATTTGTTCCACCTTTCAAGTTAAAGACCAGATTAAGGTTTAAGAAAGAGAACATAAACAAAGATCAGGACTTCTGGAGAAATCTTTGGTCTTTAGATGTACGGGTGCATATTGAATTATTCTGATACCAGAACAAGAGGACGTGTTCGCTCGTAAACCAAATGCAGATCCCGGGTTGGTTGTGTAAATAAGACTAATTCTTACTTGTCTCATCTGACTAAATAAATGTTAAATAAATAAAAATCTTATATAAAACTATTAAGAACAGTGGTTAAAGTGTTATGGTTTGGGGAGACTTTTCTGCACCAGAACTTTCCACTATGATTTTTTTCCATGCATCCAAGGGTACTTGAAGAAAATGACCAAATTTTATGTTTCTTAATATATAAATATTTTTATGCTATAAAGCTTGTTTTGTTTGGGAGTTTTTAAGCTTGAACTTTAGAAATGTTGCAGCTTTAACTGCCTAGTTTTTTCCTTAAAAACATTCAGTATGTTATAAAGTCTGCAAAAGTGAAAGGATGAGCTCAGAAAGCATGAAAAATTTTGTCCTCCTACAATAGATAAGATAAATAAAGTACACTCTATGTAATTTTGGTTCTACACACCGACTACTTCGAGAACATTTTCTCTTTTGAAACCCTTCATGGCAAAACCCCTCTGAGTCAGCCCATTTAGATTTGCATTGTAAAACTAGAAATTAGCACACAGGGCTTAAAGAAAGTATTTAAAAGCAGGCAGAGAAAATTACAATGTGGACTGTTCTCTGTGCTGGGATGAGACAGCTCAGTGGGGCTGGCAATTTCCGTGAAAAAAATAAATAAAACTGCTACGGTATATTCCCCTAAAATATAAAAATCTATTTCTGATTTTACCGCCTGCTTGAAAGTGTGAAGATGCTCCAAAAAAGAAAAAACAAGGAGAAAATAAAGTTGAAACAGATGAGTCACTCCCAACTATGTACACCTACATACGTTTGTATACACACAGTTTCCCAAAAGAGAGAGAGGAGCGTGATTAAGGAGCGCCTCACCTGTCCCACTCGGCCATCTCCTGACACATTCTTTGGATCTCGCCCAACTTGGGTTGGGTTGTGACCTGTGTGACCCCTTTCACTGAGATCCCTTCAAGAAACACTGCACCCTGGGAGGAGAAAGTAAACGAAAGAGAAAAGTAAAAAGGTTTGGAGTTTGGAATAAACATTCACCTCCTCCTACACACGGTGATCCAAAACAGATGTTTCTTTGGTTCTGAGTTGCCGAGTGCAAAAGGAGCAGGCAGAGATACTCAAAGAAAAATTCTACTTTTATTTTTAACCATCTAAAAACATTGACACATTAATTATTTAAAGTATTAGCCTCATAAAACTTGTTATTCTGCCTCGACTCAGTCTCACTACAGCTTTAGCCTTGCTCTTATACTGCGACATAATCACTTCTAAAGTACTTCCTCCTTTCACTTGCTTGTTTTTTGATGCTTGTTCTGACCAGGTAAGTCCTGCTAACTGCTTCAATGAGAGTAAAAAGAGACAAACAGAAACAGATGAGGCACAACAGTATGTCATCTCAAATACAGCAAACCTGTATTAGGGGAAAAATAGCTGCAGAGGAAAGAAAACTTAGTCATGATCTTATGCACTCCATTCAGCAATTAAAATAATATAAAGGAGCACAGACATTAAAGTCATAATTCCCTACTTTCCCAGAGTCATCTCAAATTTTGCTAACAATAAAAAACACAAAAGTTCACAAAAATTACTAAAGATCTGCTTTACATATGAAATCTACTAAAACTTCTCCAAGGAGGGAGGAAAGACGGGAAATCTGTCATCCATCTACATCTACATAGATTGATGACAGATGGAAGGTTGGACAAAAGGACAATTATTTCTTGCCATTTTTATTCTTAACCACAAACAAAATCTAATGACATAGCTACAAAAAAGTTTCTCATAATAGAAAAATCCGATACATTTAGGTAGGGAAATTAAGTAGCAGAAAATAATCCTTAATTTTAAATCACTATCTTAACAAAAACCAATTTTAACAATTGATCTTATTAAGAAAAATAAACTATTTATATTTTTTTGTTATTCAACTAAAACCATAAGTTATTTTTTTGGTCTTAAAAGCAAAAATGTGTTCCGCATCTTGTCACATAGAAAACCAAAATGTAATACAAAGTTAATTTGAAAATACAGTTGAAAGGAGATTTATATTTACTTTTTTTTGGTTGACGTAAAATTAGACCAAACTATTTTGTTTTAAGTCAAGATTTCTTCAATAATGGCTTTTTGATTATTTGCCCCATCCTTACTGACAAATTTGATATGACATGTTTGAAGCCACCTTGCCCACACACCTTTTCAGACATTCTGCAAGACTGAGATCAGGGATTTGTGATGGACACTCAAAAACATTCATTTTTATGTCCTTAAGTAATTTTGTAAGTAATTTAGTGACATCCTTATGGACATTTTTCATTTTTGAATTCGATCTGTTCGATCAGTATTTCCACATAATGCCCTTTATGATGCTATCCATTTTACATTCTGCAGCAAAATACTCCCCTTTTTATTCCAAAATGTTGTAATGGTCATTTTGCCCAAACACCCCAAGTTCAGCTTCATCAGACCAAAATGTCACAAAAACTTCTTTGTCCAATTGCAATTTCAAACTATAATCCAGTATTTAATTTTGATTTCAAAATAATGGCTTGTTCTACACTCAACTGGTTTCACTATGGATAATGACTCTTCCCTTTGTTTTTTGCTTTTGTTCTGTGGTTGAATTTGCTGAAATTGGTCCAAAATACATTCATGATCTCTGGGACACACATACTTACAGATATGTCACTTTCAATCTTCTGGGAATTGTACCAAAGGATGAACAAAACTTCTGAAGGTCTACTATTTCCATTACTGATAACTTAGTGGATTTTCTAATTTGCATAATGGAGTTTTTGAAGTGTTGCCACTTAACTCAAATTTTACACATTAACTACTACATTAAGACTACGCATTATTTAAAATTCTGACTTTGAAACAAAAGTAGTCATTTAGTTAATAGAGAAATTATTTAATCTATCAAGCTCCACTGTTTGTTCAAAAACAAACCTGAAGAGAGAGGGACTATATCATAACGATTGCTTTAAAAGTTGATCATGATAATACTGGGCAATGGCTTAGCCTCCAGCAATTTACCATCAGCGATATGTTCCAGCTTCCTCTAAAATGGTTTGTTACAGCAGAGTGCACACGAGTGAGAAACGGGATCTAATTTCTCCCTCACCTCTAATGCCTCTGACCTGGCAGAGAGTGAGAAACTGTGGCTAATCTCCTGAGATCAGAGCTGCAGAGTCCAACAGAGCAGCAGAAGTGGATTCTGGGTGGCTACAAGAAACAAGAAATAAATTCATTTTTAAAAAATCCATAAAAGAAGGCTAATGGATGAAATTATACTTTTAGAATAATTATGAAAAGATTAGAGGATTTCAGCAGGCTCAGAAGGAACAAAAAATGTTTTAAAACCACCCAATTACTCCAGTTACCATTAACCATTGAAGTCAAGTGTTTCCACAAATACTCTCGGGCTCTGCACATATTTTTCTTCTAACAGCCAGGCAGCCACAGACTGGTCTAACTGACGAGGTGGGCCTCTCAACCGAGAGACAGTATTCCTTAACGACAGCCGAGTGCTGCAGTAACGGCTCTAAGAGCTGCTGCTCTCTTCTCCAGATCTGTCTGGTGGATCATATTCTCGCCTATTAGGTTCGCCTTGACTCAGGTTTTCAGTCTGGGTGCAATAAAAAGTTAAAAAATACACGTTATTCTCCATTATTTTTGAAGTAGCGTCTCACTGCAGCAGTAAATCTAAGATTATAATTAGAATGTGTTTATCACATATGGTTAATTTATATATATATATATATACATATATATATATATAAAAGGGACTATTTTTACAATCCAGCATCTTATCACATCAGCCAGTATGGAGCCTCTGACCAGTTTTAGTTTCTCCTTCTTCCTCTTGCCCGGCGCCAACCCCGAGGAGCTGGGGCCCGACTCCTGGCCAACCGCGTTGCCGTCATCGTCCACATCGCCGTCGTCGTCGTCGAAGCACCACTCGGGCAACGCTGGAGCTGAGGGTGTGTCCTCTTCTTCGCCATAGCGACAGAAAAGCTCTTTGAGGTAGTCTCCCTTATAGATCCCAGGAGCCCGAGCCTGGGCGAAAGCAGCCACAGCTGCCTCGATGCTGATAAGGAAAAGAAAAAAAACAGATGGGGAGGGTTTGTGTTTGGTAAAAACTCACCCTGGCAGAAAAATAAATAAAAACTTTAAATCACCAATACGCCAATGTTAAGTTTTCAAAGTGACGTTTTCTGTTCCTAAAGAGATAATTAATATTTCCTATATTACAGATGATGATTGGATTTGATCAAAGTACCATAATCATTTTGTAAAAGGTCTAAGTGAATTCAAATTTAGTTACAAACAGTCTTTTAAGGCTGCAGCAGTTAATGAGAGGACCGATTTATACTTTTTAGCAGCTTAAGGCTACAACACGGCTCCTATTGTCATTATAAACAAAAGGAAATTGTATTCATTTTAAAATTCATGAGTTTCACTATGTAACCCAAACTGCAGGCCAGTTTGAGTTATATAGTGAAACAGAAGGACCTTCACTAATAGAGGTGGTGCTGCTGTGGCCTCAATTCTAAAACCATTCACGGTTCTTCACCTCTTCACAGCTCATCAGCCTAAACCCACAAACTACAATGCATTGCTTTGGAAGTTTACATAATAAACCAGCATAATGTAGACCATAGTTGAAATACTCTCTTTTGTATAGCAGGTGTCGCCTGAATTTGTGTTAAACCTTTAAGACTCAATACTTTGTAAAACCAAAATTTCTCTTCAATGTCTAAGTCTTACCATAGATTCTCAGTTATATTTTGATCTGGACTTTGGGGCATTCTAACATCATTCTGAAAAACCCAAGATTGCATCATATTTAGCAGTATCCATTGTGGTCACTTCAATTCAAAAACTTCATTATTCCCAAAGGGAAATTAAGTATTGTATTGAAGTATTGAAACTCTTGTTATAACTGCTGGTAGTCCCCAGAACAGAACCAGCCTTCTTTATCAGGTAGTTTAGCATTTTTAAGTCTCTAAAGGCTCTGATGTTGCTTCCCCAACAGAGGATGGCACGAGGTTTGATTAAGTTTCACTTTGTCTGGTCTGTCGGTTTAATTGGGTGACCATTTCTTTGTGGGTTCACAGTTGTGTCATTCTCTATTCATTTTTGGCAGGCTGAATAGTAAAGCATGCCACGAATTTCAGATTTTTACTTAAAACTATGAATCATTTTCCTCTTGCTTACCAAATATTTGTCTTTTTGTGTTGGTTATCAACATAAAATCTCACAGAATTACATTGAAAATTATGTCTGTACACGACAAAATGTAAAAACTTCCAAGGATAGAAATCTGGTGTCTAAAAGTAGAACAGAAGGCTTTTCTCAATGGCTTCATGGCTTTATCTAGACTTTAACCTGCCATCTGCTCTAATTCATAATAGAAGAAGAGGCTAATCCAGTCACCTGTCAAGTCATTTTTATTTTTTACCTGCTTGCCCTTTAACAAACAGCCTAAAGGGATGCCTTCCCACATGGCTTTGTGCAACATCTGGTGTAACTGGGCCAAATCCTGCAATTATTATGATGGATTCTAGTTTAGCTTTTACAGCCTAAAGAGGCTATTTTTTATCCACTTTGAGCTCCTTAGGGTATAAGACATTGGTTAATAGCAGAAACTTCCCAAATTAAAATTTCACTCAGAACAAACTCTGTGTTTTATGTTTTAAAGTTGGGAGTTGCACTTTCATCCTAAACCGTGGGCATAAACAAAAAAATTTACTTGGCATTCACTTCAACATAGATAAACTGTTATCGCGGCCTAATCGCACATTAACGAAAATTCCATTTCTATTTCCAGCAACAATCCAAAAATAACAGATAAATAAATAAATTTGGACCACTGTTGACAGTTTCAGAGCTGAATTATCTTTCAACACATTAACAGTGGATGACAGCTGAAAACGGCCTGAGAATATTCATTTCACAGGAAACAGTGGGAGGTGGGAGGGTTTAATTCAGCCCCCACATCTCCAGAGATTCTCCACCTCAGAGCAAAGATGCACCCCCAACCTCCAGCCATCCTGCTCGGCTTCTGGAAACCATTTCCATCTCTGAAAAAGGCCTGGTCGCCACTACCTGGCCGGCCTTTGCGATGCTTTGTGTTGATTGGTACTGACAGAGTGCACTCATGTGGCATCACACATTCTGCAACCTCTCAGAGACAAAAAAGGAAAAAAAATAGAACAAAAGGCAAGCTGAAGAAAGACTGAAATTGCTAGGAGGATAAAACTGAAGTAATGATGCAATCCACTGGAGAGATAGTCTGAGTTATCAAGCGAGGCGACTGCGAGCAGCTCACAGGTGTATGGGCGCACGCTTGGGATCCTGGATCTTTCTGTAATCCTGCACTCAGACATATGAACGATCACAGTGTCAGCTCTTACCTCCAGTCCATCTTCTCCACCAGGTACGCACATATCAGAAAGCCTGTCCGATTGAAGCCATGCGTGCAGTGCACTCCTTCAGGAGACAGAAAAATGTTTGAAAAAACAGCAAATTAAATATGCAGTAGATGCAAACTTCTATACAATCAAAAAAATACACCTTGCAAAGCATCATGGTTAGAAATCGTTATTTATCTTTAGAGTCTTGATAAAATTCAATAAATAAATAAAAAAGTAAGAGCATGTTATCCCCTTTCTGTTCATGTCAACCTCTCTGAGATGAGTCCATGTTTTGAGAACTGGAGTGAATCGTCTCAGAGGGCTTTCTGACTTTATTCCTACATCAAGAATCTGCCTCAAACCAGCTGCTGGACAAACACAGGAGACTCAAAGATGTGTGAAACATTTAGGGAAATGAAGCATGAACAGAAAATGCTAAAAAACAATGAAAGCAAACAAAAGCAGAGACATTTATCCCCCCCACGTGCACCAAATTTAAGAAACTAGCAATTTTTTCCTTAGCAAGGTGTACAAAAGCTTTGAAATGAAACAAAATGAAAGTTGTCTGGACTAGAAGTTGTCCGCGTTAGGAGGTCTGACCGGCCTTTATCAGCCCAGCTGTTTCAATTGGATATGTGTTCTGCAGAGAAAGCCAACCCTGATTACCAGCTGCCTAAAGACAGGATGTTGTCGAGATGACGATCAGACACTCTGCTTTAGTGCTCAGGCTACTCGATTTACAAGGCAAGGCTGAATTTGGAGGCAAAAAGTCAATGAATAGAAAGTCGAGGTCTAAGAGAGCTCCCTGCTGCCAATAGCGTGAAACTGCATGTCTTTGCAGACATTGATTAGGACATGGCAAGAATTATTTCTCAACTAAACGATTCCTTTTATTGTTAATTATTTATTTAGACACTAATTGGTTTGACTAAAATAAAAATTAAATAAGCAAAAAACAGTAAACGTTAAAAATTTAAGAATCTCTGAAGGCACTACATAAAACAAAAGTCATAAAATAATACAATAATAGCCCACACACTGACATTTTCAGTTGGAAAGAAAAAATAGTTTAGACACCAACTGATGCTCCTTCACCCACAATCACCTACACAATGTTCACCAGGAGAGCTGTTTCTGTTTTAATGATAACTCCTACACTTTTACAAATGAATATAATACTGACTTCCACAGACAGCAAACTGTTTGGGGAGCGTGTGTAAAATTCACCCACTCTCTTTACCACTGATAATGAAAAACTTAATCGGGGTGACTTATTCTGCGTGGTTCTACAAACAGAACAAACCCCAATAAGAGCCTGATTGATGTGTGTGAACAAATATGCAAGTAAAACATATGAAAGACATTCATTTAGACAAAGCCTGCAAACACACTTTGCTGTAAAAGGATCATATTGTATAGTTATGCTGCCCTCTGCTGTAAACAAATGGTAGTGATTCAAAATAACTGCATCTTCTCAATAATCTAATAACATCTACTTTAGACCTTAAGCCTTATCTTTAATTTTGGGATTAACTTAAATTACCTTCTTAAACATGAGTAAAATCATGTCTAGAAAGTTATTGTAAACTTTTTTAAATCTACTGTAAACAGAAAAATACTGAGTTTTCCCCAGAATCAAACTACTGAAGGAGAAAAAGATGTTTAAAAAAGCTAAATAAAATAAAATAAAAAATAAAGCAACCCTGAAACGTAACTGTTAAACTATGTGAAACTATGCAATTAATTGTATTCATCAGAGCCCTTAATGATGATCTAGGCTCAATACAAGCTGCCACACTAAAACCTAAAGCGAGAAGGTTTGAATGAAGTACGACTTGTCAAATCTGCTCTTTTTCCTTAACTGGAAAATAATTCTTGAAAGTGTCAGAATATAATAACAATCATAACAATCACAGCAAAATCAAAACATCAAATAAAATACATTTCTCTTTATACAGATTCAACCAGATATTTGCATGCACCGCATAAATGAACACATAATTTTTTTTAGCCATCTAAAGCTAAATCAGGTCAGATAGAATCATTAAAATGATTCCTATTTGCTAAATGCCAAAAAAATGGGAGTAAATATGTCGGAAATGTATTTACATCTTCAAAATAATAACCTTACATACATTTCCTCAATGTATACCAATGCATTACCTTTGAACTGTATAACGTTCTCTACTAGAAAGATGACAGGAAAATAACCAAGAGAATTAATAGACAGAGATTGCTTACCAATCAGTTCTGTGGGATTCTTCTCTATGAAGTCCTCACAGAGCCTGATGAACACTGCAGTTGTCTCTTTAGAAGGGCATTCCCCGTGGCTTTAAACATATAGAATAGCAAACTCCAGCACATTAAACACAGACAGAACTCCAACACTTTTAATTGTTTAGATTTACAGTGAAATCTGCTCATACCCTTTGCACTGGAGCTTCAGATATTTAATTCCTTCTTTCTCAATGTCGTTACGGTCATAAAAGCGAGTAGTGTTTGTCAAATCTACAAGCAAACCCATTTTCACCTGAGGAAAAGACAGAGACAGTGAAGCAATGGGTTTCCTTCTCAATATCTGTGCTTTTGTCTTTAGTAATTTCCTTACTTTGAGGCTTTTTAAATAGTTGGACAACATGCTCGGATGAAACCTGTTCTCCTCTGCGACTTGGTCATCATACCTAGGGCCCAACATCGTTTTCATAGGCAGGAATTTACCTAGGGGAAAAAAGAGTCATTAAACCATTATCAATAAATGTTAAATCAGTAAAGTCACTTTATTTTTTGCAAAGTCTTTTAATTAAGGCGTTATCTTGAACTACTTTACTGATTTATTTTAGCCCAGCGTAAGTAGATTATCTCAACACTTTAATGTTCTTTCTTCCTCATATCTAAATTGTCTTTGCTGTGACTTGTATTGGGATATTTTAAGTGTTTTCCCTTTTTGCTTCTAATAGATAATCCTCTGCTTCTGATAGTGTTTTTTTTTTTTACTTTGGTGTTTCATCACCTTGTGAACGTATTCTTTAGTTTTACAGTAATCTGTTAAATAAGATATTGAATATTTATTCTTTTTAGTTCAGGGTTTTTATGCATTATTCTTTTTGGAACTCCAAATTTTATCACAATGTAATTGTAAATACAAAATATTCTTATGAATTTATAAAGTCAGAAAGATGGGTAGAATATTTTTAGGGGTTTTTTCTCATTAACATCTTCATTCTCAGGTTGCAAAGAAATACAAGGTTTTTGATTTTTGTTGTTTTTTACTTAGATTTAATTTCTCCAGATGGAGTGGTGGAGTAGATGGAAATTCTACCATAAAACATCCCTATTACCACTGTCATATCATTAAATTAACAACTGATCATTGATTTTTAATTGGATTTACTACAATCCATTGCTTCTAACCCTAAAAGCCAGATTATTCTGACCATAGGGTGAAATTAAGATTTTGCGAGACATATCAAAAACCTTCTGGGCTAATGCTACTCATTGCAAAATCCCTAGGATTCCACAACTGAGATAAATAGCAGAAACTGAAAATTGAAAGCTGTGTAGTGAAACGTTTCAGGGAAATTCACTTGTGTGCACCTGTGTATTAAACGTTAACTGAATGTGTGTGCTAATAGCTGCAATTCTAGGCAGAGGAGTTTCTGGCACTTCGTACAAGAACAGATCTGTCCATCGTGCACCATGCATAGCCTCGGTTTGTTTTGACACGTGATACTAGGAAGCTTGTGTAGACGGAAACAAAATTTTTAATGCAACCTGTTCCCAATTGAAAAATGTTGGCTATGAATACTACTTTGGTTTTAAAGCACCACTGAAAGCCCCGACATGCGTATTTAACCTGCACGCCCTTAAAGGTGGAACGTGGGAAGCGTCACGCCAGACTTCATTGAAGAAATCCGGCAAATTCATTAGGTAGTCAAAAAACAACAAAATCCAAATGCAAATTTAAAACATATCAAATTTATGTAATTTTGTAAGTGAGCTATGGAACTCGGCGGTAAAAACCTATCACTGGTTAATTTACTAAATATATCTCTTTCACTTGGCTAGCACTGCTCACTCACATTCATGGAAGCCTTCTAAGATAAACAACAAACTGAGACAGCTAGTTTTTCTAAATTAACTTCAACTTCATTTTTAGAGAACGCAGCGAATCTATCACTATCCACATGTTATTGAGCAAACAGGTTAATTCACTTTACATAGCTTGCAGAAGATAACATTTAAAAAATTAGCCCATATGTATTATTATTTACCTGCCACAGGTTGCCCTCTCCTGGGACAGTTACGCCATCGAGGAGGAGGTCCAGTGTGCGACATGTTAAGAATAGACTTGCAAAAATGAGCAAAACCTTAAGTAAGTATCCGTCGGTCACAGATCCCTGATCCCGGATTAACACTACACTCGAGCACCGCGGCTTCAAGGCCCAGTAGCTGCTAATTCAAAGGGATCAGCCAACAAGTTTAAGCCCGGGCAGCATTCCGACGGGCGGGAACGAATTTAAACACAACATGGGCTGTGAAGAGTCAATGCAGTGCACCACCCGAAAATTACTTCTCTCTTTCCAAGGTGTTTTCTTTCTTTTCAAATCCACATGGTAAGAAAAAGGCAAGCATTGCTTCACTGGGTTAGCTTGTGCTAAATTACAGAGCCAAGCTTCTTCTTCTTAGTAATATCTGTGATTCAAGACAGATAACCTGTAATGCTGCCACCTATTGATGCATTTCAGAATGACATGAAGCTCAAAGATTTTTTTTTCAGACGTGAATTAAAGCTAAAGCTCATGACTTAATGTGGAATATTTTTCGTTACATGCAATAATTAATACACTACATTGTAAAATGTATTCATTTTTACTGAAGATTTTAAGATTTTATTTAACTGCACGCAGCGGCTGACATGAAAGCGATTTTGTTGCGCTTCACAATGGCAATGAAATTTATGAATCTAAACTGAAAGTGAGATTAAAAATGTATAAGTAAATGACAACACAGCTAAAAGCAATTCATAGTCAATAATATTAAAAACAACAGAATAAGTACAAAAGGAGTATGATTAAAAGAAGAAATGCTGTTTTAAAGCAGATGTTATGCAAACAAGAAAGTTGCAACAAATACTAATTTGGATTTTAAAAGAGAGAATGATTTTGCCATGCATTGGTGGAGAGTAGCTTAAATTCGGTGTACAGCTTACCTGATCAAATGTCAGTGGTATTTTTAACTACATCATAATGCATGCAGCACAGGAAAGGTGAAATCAAACTAATAAATTAATATGGTTTTGCAGGCTGCAGAATGGCACTGTTGACTTGCAGAAAACATATTTTTGGTTCAATGAATGGACATGTTTAACTATTCTTAACTGTCATTAAGAATATGTTACTGGATAATGTCTAAGTTTTGAAGGTGTTACAAAAACGAGTAGAATTTTTATATGTTAAAACTTTTAATTGAATATTTTTACTCAAAATATTTTCCTGAATATTTTAATAAGTAATTTAGAATTTGCCTCTTCTTAGTTTCCTGTTATAGTGTTTTGACTGTGACCATCATTTCTTTCATGTACAACAGAAGTAGATACTCATGCTTTTTTTTTTCACGCGTTCAAGTTGTAATAAGACATATCTTTACAAACATTTAATCCTCCAGAATAATTAATAAAACCTGTTTACATAGCACCATAATTTATAGAGCAACAAAATCACAGTTAATCAATATAAACAGTAGGAATGCTGATTCATTGTTTGTGTTTGTTTTGAAGTTTATGAAGACAGAAACCTAGCAACACATACCACAGTGGAAAGCAGACAAAGGCTTCCATCCTGTTACTACCAGTATTGTCTGCTTGCTGTTTTGGTAATAACTGCAGAAAATAATTGTTGGAATCTCCATCTGACTATCACAGATTACTACAAACAAAAGGAAAACCGAAGTTTGCTGTAGCAAAAACACATCTAGACAGTTTCTTTGTTGTTTTACTTTGTCCCATTAATGGTTATTGGTGTTTTTACATCTTCTTTATTGTTCATACTTTATATACAGATCAAAACCACTATGACATTCACATGCACTATTACACAGTGATAAAAGAAACATAACTGTACAAGCTTATTTCTGTGGAAACAATTAGAAAACAAAACAAAGTGTACAAAACCCCTGCTATGAGTTCAGGTTTCTGTAAAAACCATGACTTTAACAAATCATTTCAAAACCTTTTTCACATATAATATCCTGTAGAATTAATTTCTTTCTCATCATTTTTATTACAAAATATTCAGAAAAAGCTGCCATTACCTTGTTACACAATTGTTTTCACTGGTAAACTGTTTTGCATTTAATTTCAACATTTACCTTTGTTGAAATCACATCTGTCATTAAATATGGTGAATCTCATTAACCCGAAATAAAGTCCAATTGAAGTGACGGTAGTCCCAAATAATGTGAGGAAAATAGGCGACAACAGTGGCATTATTAAACTTGGACATTTCTCCAAAATTCATGAAAAGAAACTGGTCAGGGAGCCTGCACAGCAACACTGAAGAAATTGCAGGAATTTCAGAGACCAGTTGACCAACTAGGAAGTATGCCATGGCCACAAGACAGAGTGCTAAAATTGAATCAAAAGGTATATTAAAGTTTTAGTCAAAAGGTATAAACACTTCTGTAACCAGGCCATAGGAGCAACAGTTTTGCAGTTGAACTGTAAAGAATAAATGTACTTGGAATGTTTTTTTTAATGACAAGCCTAGCATTTTAAAAGAGGTGTTTGCATTTTTGGGAATCTCTATATCATGCAATCAGCATGCTGTGTGTTCCTTAATAATACAGTCTATGACACATAGTTTGTTGGCACAGTAAACAGCCTACGAAACATGTTCTGAGAGCTTAATTTTACAAACACAGTCTTGTTGTAGATTTGCTTTAAGACCAAAAAGCAGCTTTTTGGTCTTACTGTAATGAAGGCTTGTTGATAAAAGCCCTTAAAAAAAACAAAACAGGTTGCCATGCTGTAAATAAAAACAAGCCATACGTTTTCAACTCATGCTGTTTCACTGTAGGCAACAATCTTTCCGCATGTTGTCACTGAATGACTCATCTTGACTTCACCTTGTGTTTTGTTGCCACAACGCTCACCTAACATCACTTTGTTCAAACATGTTCAAGCTTATGTATAAACTCTTCATTGCAGTCTTTTCTTGTTTTTTGCCAAAGTCACTCTTGGATGGCTTTTCCACTGGTGGCAACATATCCTGACTGCGATATGGGCTGCTCTGTGAGGAAGAAAACACCATTGATCCTTCTGGAGAAGACAGGAGCTGTGTCTCTGAGGTTTCAGAGAACCTCTCTTCTGGTTCATTCTCTTGTATAGAACCAAACGATGGGTCGCAGTCGTTACCATTACGGACTGGAGTGAGTGGTGCTCCTTGATTTCTTTCAGTTTTATCTGTGACAACTTGGTTTTCAATTTGATCTGTAGGTGGCTGGAAGAACCCCTCCACCTGAAACAGACATACAAAGTATGGGGGGAAATAACATCAGGTGTTGTCAAGAAGATTAAACTTGACTAATGTTCAGACTTCAACTTTGCACCAAGCACCCAGAAAGTACACATTTACCCTCCCCAGGTTTACTGTGGTAGTCTCATCATTAGTTATGAACAATGAGATGTTTTCTGTTGTTTTTTCAACTAGAAGATGTTCATGCAAGTCAGAAAAACTCAGTAGCAAACCTCAGCAAGTCAGGGGCCTGATCTGCTTTGCTGCAGATCCTGACAGAAGTTATTCATAACAAAAAAATGTTTGGCATTTAATTAATTCAGCTCCTTATCTGGATCTGTACACAATCAAACGTCTTTGGCAATCACTATTCAACTAAGGCAGGATTTAAAAAGGTTTTCCAAGAAAAGAAACTTAAGCTTATCTTTTCAGGTGATCATTTCTAGGTTTTGGTTGGAAAGACTGCACAAGTAAACAGCCCACAGCAGGCAGATGGAGGGAGGGATAGTTCCTGAATTACGAAGATCTAAATGGTGGAGCCCAGAGGTATCTATGCAGCTGCTTCAAACTAATTATTATAAATGGAGAGTAGATCTAATTCTAAAAAACAATCAACTTTAAAAAGTTTTCAGTGTTATAGCTGAAAAGGAGAAAGCGTTTGGAAACTTTCAGAGTGATTCCCACTTTGGCTCCCAAATCCACAGCTGAGATTTCTTAAGGTCCACTTCGGGAATTAAAACAGTTTGCAAAAATGATATATTTATGCTTTGACTTTGCCAGAGATAATAAAATAGTATACACAAAAGACAAATACAATATCCTGGCAGCTAATCATGTTATAAATAACCCCCCATTTAATTCTCTTGGTTGCAGTATTTGTATACTTTTTTAAAGTCTCTAAGAAATATTTTTTCAGGGCTGAAAGGTTTTGTACCCACTGTGTGTATTATGTTACAGTATAGATGAGTTTGTGCATTGAAAAACATGCAGTCAGAGGAAGTGCACCTTTTGTCACAAAGCCTCAATATTATTCAAACATAACTTGCATCATGAGGCAAGTTAGAGCAACCAAAATCTACAATAATGTTCACAGTTGAAACCGGATATTTAGACCCCTTGAATGAAATTTGATGGTGTCTGACATCAAATTTGACCAGTGTTTCTATTCAGATAGGACTACCAAAATGATTTCTATTTTCTTAGTATTAACATAATGTGAGATAATTTTTATCATTTGTTCTATCTCAGAAGTTTAAGAAAACCCACATGGAAATGTTATTTTTCTGCGTTCTTCTGATTTTATTCTCGTTTTGATTTTATTAAAGAAACACCTCAGCATGGTTTTAATGCAACAACTCAAACACTATTTCCTTGTGTGACATTGTGGGAAATTGAAAAAACAAAATCTAGCAAAATATCAGGCAAAGCATTATGGACCTCCACAAGTGTGGTTCATCCTATAGAGTACAATTTCCAGTTGCCTGAAAGGTCCACATTTATCTGTTCAACAACAGATAAAGAAATGTTGAGCAATACTTATAAATGAGATCAGAGCAAAACATCTTTTGAAGATACTCATCCACATAGACTGAAAGGCCACTCAGCAAGGAAGAAGCAATTAAGTCATAAGAAAAGTCATACTTGCATGTGCACTCAGGGAAAAGACCTTGATTATTTTGGAAACATGTCTCGTGGTCTGATGAAACCAGAACTAGTACAATTAGTCATACTGACAGCTGTTACATTTGAAGAGATTTGAAGAAACTAAGAACATCAACCCAAAAATGAAGGACAGCAGTAGTTGCATGATACGGTGTGGGCGTCAGGAGAGAGCGGTGCACTTCTACTAAAACTAAAACAATCACATTACAAGGAAACAACAGAATGTGGAAGTACAAAGGCAACATTTCAAAACATCGGCTGGTTTTAAATGAGTACAACAAAGTCTTTATCTTAGTCCCATAGGACGTTTGTGGACAGAGCTGAGGTGTTTCCAAGAAAAATGGCCTACAAATTTATTTCCTCCACTTCTGTGAAGAGGAATGGGCTAAAAGTTCAGCAAGTTATTGTGCAAAAGCTAGTGGAAGCATATCGGAAAGCATCTGAGCCAAGTTACTAAGTCTGAAAAGCTATTTTCTTAAAAAATAAAGAAATGTATGTAAACTTCTGACTTAAAGTAGAAAAAAGGAAAAATCTCTAAAATTCATTTCTTGTTTATTACTTTTGGGATTTAGCATATAGCAATACTTTTGGTAAACCTAATGAATAGTCTAGCCTCACATAACGTTGGCATCTTTTACTGTATATGTAAATGACTAGTTTCAACTTTAAATGTGATATTTTCTTATGGTATGATCTATTATGTGTTTTTAAAACACATAGATCATGACTAATCAGAAATTTTGGCCAACTTTTATCCACAAAATTGCATCATTTTACATTGAGGCCTGTGTGCAAACCTTGTGGTTGGTTTACATGCAGGAATAAGCCTCAACCTCATCTGCTTTGTGGTCATGTTCTTTTTAACGAGAACAAACCGTTTCCTGAAAATGCATCCAGACATGTTGCCTTTGTTCGCATGAATTTAATGTTAAATATGGAAGCTGAATCCTGGATCATCTCAAATTTTAGCACAAGTTTGGTCAAATCTGTCTATTTTCTAAACTAGTTTTAAACATGAAATCAATGCCTACAAATAAATCCACTGTTTGTTGCTGTGAATCACACTTTATCACTCTGGCTAAAAGCATTTAAAAATACATCAAATGATATGAAGGTACTTTAACCTCTACTTTAGCCAAATCAAAAATTTTTGTCTTTTGTAGTTTTACCTCACTTCCATCACCTGCACCTTCTGATTGAGTTATCACCACCCTGTCAGTAAGAGGTTTAAAGACAGGTTTCAGCATTACACCTATTAATTAGGCTGAGTTTTGCAAGCACCCGTTTGTTTTTATTAGCAATCTTGTCTGCACAGAGAAAACAGAAACTTTTCATTGAGATTTTCTTGGCTGGTTGACAAAATCTGAATTTACAACCACAAACTCTTTGATCAGTTGGGACATTTTCAGGCTTGAAATTTTAGCGTCTGTTGTTTAAGGCTTGCATTTGCTACAACTCTGGAAATATTAGCCAATGTTTGGGAAGTTTTTTAATTAACAATATGTTTACTTGGTGTAGGATGATGAATAGCATCTTGTTTGGGAATGTCCTTAAAATTTTTTGCAAAACCAACAGTAAAGATTTAATTTGCATTCTAACCTAGAGAGCAGTCTGTCTGGTTTGAGTGATCTCATTTATGTGGTCACTCACACTGAATAAAATATTAGATGTGTCATTGACTGCACCATAAACTCAATAAAGTAACTCAACACAGGACCACAAAAAAGTTAGCTGAAAATGTTTTATGACTTCATTGATATTAATTTGCATGCATGCCATCCCACTTTATCATAATTTATATTAAAATTACCTTTTCATGTGTCAGCCACTTCGCCACAGAACTGAGACGAGGATTCGGCACAGGCTTGTCATTAAATTTCTTCCACCTAAAAATCAAATTAACAATCATTAAATTTTTGTATGTGTTTGGTTTTCCAGATGAATAATCAGAAACAGAAATGACCAGGAAAAATCAAGGAGTGAAACTTACTGAATGGCACAGGTCAACCCAATAGACAGTACAAGAATGACAAGAATGCCTCCAAAGATGCTTACAGCTTTAATAAGCCAGGGATCTGTAGATTATAACAGATAGATATTATGCTAATATTTGTCATGGCTGCAAGAAAAGGAAAGAATTTTCACTGGAAATTATTGCCATATTTGGTGGTCGTGATTTCACACTATATCTACTAAGAGAAACTAAGTTTGAGTCCATTTTAACAGAATTCTCTTAGAGAAAACGTTAAAAACCTCCCAAAAATTTGCTTGCCTAATTCACTTTCATTAAAAATAAAATTAACAATCCGGGTTTTTTTTACCCCCATAATGAAAGCAGTATAAAATAAAATATAAAAAAATAAAGTAAAATTAGTGATGCTTTTATACATTTGCTTGGTTTCCAAACAAAGGTGTGCATTTTTGTTTTTTTTAGTTTGAGCACATTCAAGACCCATGATTATTTAATTGATTCAGATTGTGTTGGGTTGCTTTGAATTTAATTGGTTTAGAGTAGAATGACAAGGTGAAGGAAAAGATTTAAATATAGTTTAGGACCTAAACGACCATAAGTCCATTAGTTTGTTTTTTTTTCTATTTGTTTTCTATTTAGTTATAAAATGCTAATTGTTCTTGACAAAATCTATGTCCTCAAAATAAAATTCCTGCCATACATGATACTGGTGCCTAATAAAAAAGCTGTATGCCTTTTTATTAGGCATACAGCAACTGATCATAGTTCTTTTATGTTGTCTTGTGTATTTTTATATCTATTTGCATGATTTTTTACATTTCTATTAAAAATACATTTACTTGTAATCATCCAAAAGTAGCTTGTCTACAATAGTGATTACATATTTTAGCTCATCACCTCAGTTGTTGTGTTTCTTGCTGTGGCATTGACCCAAATACACACAAAGTAGAGCTGGCTTGATTTTTCTGTTTGATGCATAATGTGTTTTGTGAAATCCTGCAATAAAAAGCAATATTTCATTGCCCACCTGTGTTCTCATTGTCAGTGTACACTAGGTTGTGAAAAATATGTCGCCGTGTCTTTAATAATGTTCTGCAATTTATAGTTATGCTTTGCTAAACTTAATATGTGGAAGTTAATTTATTAGCAAAAGTATAAAACTGTTTTATATTTCTAATAATTAAACTTTTATGCCAACCTTTGGAAAAAAAATATCATACAGCATTGAGAAGCTTGAAATGGATGAAATATAAACAAGGCGGTACAAGAAATCTAGGAATGGTTTCCTCTGATAAAAGGGAGCTCCTGTCATGAAAGACAAAGGAAATGATCATAGCTAAATTGTTAGATGAAAAAAAATCATCTACAACTCTCAATAAAATGTGACCCATCAAATGAAATGAGTGAATTTAAAGAATAACAGTGAAATGTAGCAACAGCTACGGGTGTCTTATTGCCTTGACAAGCAAAAACAGGAAAATCCTTTCCCTTCCAGGCTTTCAGGAAGGAATTCAGTGAGTGAAGCCAAGAAAAACACGACCACATGCAAAACTGCTTCAAGAGTCATCTTGAGCGGAAAATAACACACACCTTCAGGTGATTAATCTTAGCCTGAAAACGCCGTACCCAGATTTTTCACCTCTTTAATACAGACGTAATCATTTAGATCCCCCTTTTATGACCCTGATATGGTTTAACAAGCTGAGGGTGTGGATGTTGAAGCTTTCTTCTTCTCTTTCACTTGTTCTTCTGTTGCAAAGAACCAATTCAAGTAACAACCTTTTAGTAAATTGAATAGCTTCTTAAATAATACTCACCAAATTTATTTGTTCTGAAATACACCATGCTGCTCATATCAGTCTCGTTGTCACTTGTGGCCTCAACCTTGACATTGTAGTGAGTGTTTGGTTTCAGGTCCTTCAACCAGACTCCATCTTCACTACCACTAACAGAAACATCTAGTAGAAAACCATTCTGTTATTGTTATGAATGTGGTCATTAAAAAAATGTAAAAACATTAGCAAAGACAGGGGCAACTTACTGTGCTGGAGTCCCTGTGCTTCATAAGAGATTATGTATGCATCGACATTACTGCATGTATACTGTGACTTTGTGTGCCACTTCACAAGGGCACTTTTATCATCAGCTTCCTCAACGATGACAAAGATGCGCTCCGGAACTGCAGGAATAACATTTTCAAAACTTTCAATAACCACAAAAACAATGTGATTTCTCTGCAACTTGCAAAGAGATGTTTCAGTGGGGCTGAGGGCATGTAAATACTTGAACTTGGATATATTAACAAAGTCCACAGTAAATTACTTTTTTAGTGATTGGAGACTCATTTTGAGTAATTATTACATTTTGGATCTCTCAGTGAAGGCTCAATTTAACATTAATCCTGGTGATGAGTGTATGCAAACTTCCCAGTGGTACCGATCACATATGTATGTTGTTTTGTATTAATGAAAAATTCATTTGATGTTTACCTCCCGTACTGGAGCAGAACGGATTTGCGTGGATGCTGTGTCCTGTGATGTCATTGAAGAGAGGTGTTACTGTAATATTGTATGGCGTTCTAAGCAACAGGCCTGCAAAAATAGAAAGAAAAAATATATTGACACTGAAATGACAAGAAAATGTCGCAACACCTTTAAGGTACATTCGATGATCAAGTAAAGCTGGAAAACAATAAAATGAGTTTAAAAAAGTGAAACAAAATCAAATAAAAATACAACATAATACATACTTGCAGCTTATCAGTCCAATGAAAACAAATGGTTTATAATATGAGTCATGCAGGAAGAGACTAGATTTTCTTGTAAGAACATCATCACATGAATATCAGAAGTCAATCTTCTCAATAAACCTATTTAAATTGATCAAATCTTCCATGGAAATGTATTATGTAACAGCTTTTAATATGAAATTCCACTAATGAGTCCATTATATTCTTCACTGAGTCGATAATAGATAAGCCATTAACTGATGTTTTGATAAATGGGAGGACGGATCACACACACTTTGTCTTTAACACACATTCTAACCTACCAAACAGAGTTGCATTAGTGAATATGGTCTCCTTCCAGTGGTACTGACGTCCATCATGGGTCCAGTCAATTACGTAACTACTGATGGGTTTTTCTGACACATTCCAGCTGACCTGAATAACACCTCCCATTCTATGTTTTGTTGTTTGGATGCTCCAAACTTCAGGAAGGCCCGCTGATGATACGAAGAGAGAAACAACCATCAAGTCAAGAGACAGGATAAAAATCTTGTTTAAAATGTCTGTATGTAGCAGTAACACTAACTGTCTCCAGCAGCTGGAACATAAACCGAGTCGAGCAGTGACCCATTATTGGAAACTGTGAGATATAATCTGTGTGAACGGTGGTCCACATCGACATCACAAGATGAGCTGCCACATGAAGTATAGGTGTAATTTCCTGTGGTTGTGTCGTCTTTGTAGGCAACCTGTTTGACTGTGAATGTCTCTGTACATGTTGAAGGAATACCCTGGTTTAGAGCGAAGCATGAAATGTTAGACAGCAATCCAACAATTATTGACTTCCAACAAATATTCTCAAAACATTTTGCTCTTTTCTGTACCTTCCACATGAGATGAACTTTTCTCTTTCCATTTTTTTCCAATTCAGTCACCTTCCTCCAAAGTTGCATCCTGATACGTTTCCCTAAAAACGGTTCATATAAGTTTGAAATTAATCACACTTCAACAGACAGGCAAATACAGAATTTATGCTGGATTATTTTCATCTAGAGCCAAGAAAAGAGAAAGCCGACGTTCACACCTTGAACTAAGTCCAAAACCACCTTGTTGTCATAGCAACAGCTGTAAAGAAACTGCAGTCATGCCTTGAATTACCGCAAAGCTTTGGCTTTCCAAGAGGTGGTTGCAGAATGACAACATGGAATGCAAACACACCCTTAGAAGCGTTTAACCCTGACATTTGTGGCAAAATTATGTGGGTAGAACCAAATCAGTTAACAGTCAACAGGTTTACGGCTTTGTCAGCATTGTGTCGCACCAATAAGAATGAATTTGAAATTTGGCAAGATTTACATCTCAAGTGACAAATTTCTGCAGTCAAGTCTGATCCTGTGACTTGAGTTTGACTAATTACATGAACACTTTAAAGAGGGTTTGGGAAATAAAGACATAAATGATTTATGCACAGTGACATCCAAAAGTTTGCACACCAATTTTTTAACCATACCACACAGCAGGTCAACTATGAAATAGTTGTGCATAATTGTGAAGTGAAAGAAAAAGTATACTTTATACACATCCTTTGCTGCAATTACAGCTGTAAGTTTTATGGGGTATGTCTCTACCGACTTTGGGTTAGATACTGAGGAGGGAATTTACAAAACATTGCAATCTTCTTCTTTTCCGCTTTCATTATTTGCTTTAATTCTGCCCAGGATTCACAAAGCAGACTGCAATCTGCATGTATTTCAGGCACAACTGTCTGGGGGAATGATTTCTTCCTTTTGTGCATCATATAACTTTTTTGTAAAGCCAACAGATATCTATGTTTTTTTTCTCCTTTTATTCTACTTTTACAAGAATGTTTACCAGATCATATTGTCTCTGCACAATCCACAAATATCCAAACAATTTAGATTTTAGACATTAAGCAGTTATTTGTTCCAGTTGTAATTTACATAAATAATGCCTCATTGCACTGTGGGCAAGGAGGAAGCACAGAGACACAGACACTGTTTGCTTGATGAAGCGACTTCACAAACAAATCAGCTTTTGCATCGGGTTTCAGAATTGGACATGAACTTGAGTTTGAATCTGTTGCTAAAATTCTTTCATGTTTTTCTTTGCTGATGTTCTTATAGAGGTCAACTTGCTTAATTTAAATATTGGTCTTACTGTTCAGTTTGGTGAGAGCAGTCTTTTCCGGGCTCCATTCGCTCCAAAGTCCCCTTTCAGAGGCACATCGGACTGAAATGTTGTAATTAATGCAGGATTCCACTTCCTTAATAGTGGCACTGAAATCCGATCGATTTGTCCACAAAACCTACAAAATAAAAAAAACAATCATATTGTTTGGTGAGAAAAAAATAGCTATTAAAATAGTTAAATCTTAGAAGTTGTAAACAATGCTAAGCATTTATTGATCAACACTTTAGTGATTTGGTTAGTTTATAGTCCATGCATTTAGCTGTCAGCATTTTTAGAAAATAAATGCTGTGAAAGCTAAGAAAGCATTTATTATGTTAAAAGGTATTTTTGTTACTTTGCATCTGTAAGTCATAGAATACAAAGCAATATATTGAAAATTCTGTTTTCTAAGGTTATCTATCTTTGATTACAAAATTTGTTTGATGACATGAGTATGATTAAGCTGTGACAAAAAAGCAACAAGTAGAAACAAAAACTGCCAGAGGTATACAATATTTTTTTAATCTATTGTATATACAACTAAAATAAATATTTCTGTAAGGAATTCATAATGAATTATCCCAGGTCCCATAAAAAGACAAAGTGTTCTTTTTTTTCTTTTTTTTACCTCTGGGGCTTTACCAGGCTCTGATGTCTGAAACAAACAAGAGAGAAATTGTCTAAATGAGAAAACATTTATACTTTTGAAAAACATTTTGAAAACCAAACGCAGCTACGAGTTTCCAAAATGTATATTTGTATAATCGATTATATATGCGGACAATCCTGCTGTGCATGCAGCAGACGGCTTCTGCTTGCTGCAAGTCAGAAACAGGACCGAGCATGTAGGTTCCAGCTTTTAACGTGGGAAAAGTAGTAACAGTTAACCAAATTACCCTGCAGTTCAACAAGGTTTCATGAATCTTTTGTGATGGTTCAATATTACATTAAAACATTTATTAAACACGTTCACATCAAATAAATGCATTGTGTCAACACATCTTCAACTTCTTCTATTGCATTTTTCAACACTTTGTCCCCATATTGAGGACACATCCGCATATTACCAACACCAGCTGAGCTAATTATTTCAACCTCCCTTTAACCACAATGTTGTAAGGTCCGTAAAGTAGAAATGAACAAATATTAATAACTTACCTAAAATGCTCTGTGCAAGTAACAAATGAGTAACTTCACATATAACTTACTGTAAGAGCTTTGCTTTCCGTTTTTGTTTGCTTTATTTGGCACCCAAGAAAATAATTCAATGGTCTTATTACTTTTTGAAGACCTTTTTTTATTATTTAGCCACAAATAACCATAAATTCAGATTTTTAGTTAATACATCAACAAGAGCCAAAACCAAATTCTACCTACCGATTTACAGTAAAAATCACTAAGTAGTGGACCTACAGAACACAGGATTTCCTTGTTCGCAGATGATGTAATCTTATTCATATCAAAATTAAGTCGATCAATAC
>CAEFZX010031311.1:0-67126 GCA_903066825.1 Alfaro cultratus | reverse complement strand
CTATCTATCTATCTATCTATCTATCTATCTATCTATCTATCTATCTATATATATATATATATATATATATATATATACCGTATACATTTTTGAATTATACAATTTCAGAATAATCTCTGCATAGATTTCCCAAAGCCAATTCATATTTGTTTTGGTGGCATTGTTGTGTTTGTTTTACACCTCCTCGGAGCTGCAGTTTCCGAGCTTCCACCTTGTCACCCCCACTCAGCTCCTTCAGACTAGCCAGAAGTAATTAGCAAACACCTGGTGGAACTGCACATCTACTTCTCAGTGCAACACTGGTAAAACAGTTGTTTTTATCAAAGGAATAATAGACGAGCGATGTTGTGATGACTTCCTGAAGGCAGAGTTTCAGAAAGAGCAGGAGTTTTTAAAGAGTTAGAGGCCCAAATTCAAGACTTTAAATTACAAAGTCAATTTTCTTTAGTTATTTTAAATAAAACAACTGAAAGTTTCTGTATTGTACTATGAAATGGCACTAAGTGCCTGGAAAATACATAATACTGCCCTTTAAATTATAATATTTATTTAGGATTTTGAATCTTTTTTGCTAACATAAGCCAAAAACGCATTATCCTCCAAAAGGGAGTATTTGAAGGAGAAGAAACAAACTTTTGAAGTAATTTTTGATCTGTTTAGTGAAATACAGGATTTCAGGAGAAGCTGGAGTCACTGAAAAAGCCTCCGTGTTTTTAGGTGAATGAAAAAGTCAAACTCTCAGGCCTTTGGCATGTTTGTTAGCAATGCAGACTGCTGATGTGAAGTGCAACTGAGGAGTCAGGCTGATTAGTCCTCTCAGTAGTTGTCTTACTGTTCCAGTGCTCTAATAGTGTTTTTGTTAAATCAGTACTCAAAGAATGATCAAGTAAGAACCTCTTACACAGGTATTCAGCACAATTATTAGCAGTTTGATTAGCCTCCCTTCTCTTAAATGTAGTAGAAAACCTGTTCTCAGATTCCTCCACTGTTGTGTATATGAATATCAGGGTTGACAGAGGCCCAGATTTGTAAGCAGTATGTAATAACTAGTTATATTGTCTCGGATCCACTTACTTGAGCAACTTTTTGCAAAATATGTACTTTGAGTAGTTTGAGTGCTGCGCCGATGATGTCTCCTGTCCCTGTGGCCTCTCAGCTGACAGAAAACATCATCAGAGAAGAGGGAGAGATTAATTTCAAGTTTATTGTTGCCTGCAGAATAAGGACTTCTCTTCACTAAGTTCAAGTCCAAAATAATCCTTCATAAGAGAAACAGTGAAATGTTAAGTTGAAGGTGTTCATCAGCAAAATATTAAAAGGTTTGCAATTATAATTTAGTTTTTATTCTTTGATTTAATTTTATTTTATCTTGATGTTTTTAAGCTTCAGTTTCAGCTCATAGAAACACTTTGGACACTTTCAGTAAGCTACCCATCTTGAACAAATCAAATAAAGAACTTTCTGTTTAGCAGATTGTTCATTAATCAATACTACCTTTATGGACAGTGATTTAGAAAAAAATCCCTGCAAAGCTGCTATGTTGAATGTAATTAGGGTAAACATTTGTGTGCACCTAAATATAAAGGTTAGGAGCACCAGTTCAACCAGTGTAGAAAGTAATCCCTGATCAGCAAAAGTTACCCAAATGTAATGATTTCAGCGCTGATTATACAGTAAATAGTATGTCAGTATTGTTGTCACATGAAATATTTTACCCCTTCACATAATACAATATTTACACTACATGCTGGAAGTATTAATTTTAGAAGTTTTGTATTTTTATGTTTTTTTTTTCTTACTTTATGTAATACCAAACTTGTATTATATTTCACTGTCTGATTCCATCATTTAAAAATAATAAATATCACTATTCTGTACTTGAGTAGCCTTTTACTAATTCCTTTTTTATTCTTTCTTGATCATTTTTATCTGGATAGCTACTTTTTACTTGAGTAAATCGATTTTTTTTTTTTGGCCGTCTATGCACCTTTGACAGTAACTCACCATGGTGTTTCAGGGATGAGAGCATTTGCTCCTTTTGCACCTTGTAGTAAGACATGGGCCCTAGTATGATAATACAAGTACATGTGTGTATTTTGAGTGAGTGAGCGGTTGATTGAGAGGGTGACACTGGCATTGTGTCCCTCTCACAAAGATGCTCAAGTGCATAAGAGGTGGTTTAAGAGTGCTAGGGAGATAATGAAAGTGTGTGAATGGGTTATGATGAATAGCTGTTACACATGGGCTTGGAGCGCTCTGTTTGCTAACCTCTGACCTCTCCTTTCCCTCTTCACTTTAGCGTATTCTGGGATTTGTATTGTGCAGCTCCAGACCGAAGGGAGACGTGCGAACACTCCAGCGAGGCAAAGGCCTTCCATGACTATGTAAGTGACAAATATTGAATGTCGGCTGATGCTCAGTGTTGGTTTATCTTGAGAGTGAGACTCTGAAATGTTAGCATCTACTTCAGGGACATTTGGTTGAGTGAAACACATGCAGTGAGGGGCGAGTTTGCTGCTGCCCCGTGGAAAGACATGTAAATAGGCCTGAAATAAATACATTTTCCACTTCAGTAGCATAATCTCACTATGAAAAATGGTCTCAATTGAAAGCATTCATTTCACAAGTTTGAAGCATGAACATTATTGTTGCTTTTAGACCATTTTCAACTATTATAATGTAATATAATGCTTACACAGAGACATTTGTATAGTAATAATGGAAGCATACCTTCAAAGATCAGTAAACTTTAATTTCTAAGTAATATTTAACATTGGAACTGGAGGACATTTTAAATATCCAAAATAAACAAACAAAACAACCAATACAACAAATAAAATGGAAACTGAAGTCTGTGCGAACAAAATTCCCGGTCAAAAAAAAAGGGGATAGCTGAGACCAATGTAGACGTTTGTCATTGGTTTTTGGTAGAAAGCGAGAGAAACAAGAAACTATTGAGCTCGTTTTCATTTAAACTGCAATTTATTGCAACAGGCTTAGTGGTCATGATATGAGTTTCCACATATTCATTCTTAGTTTTCTGACAAACAGCTATGAGTTGTTTCTTTACTGTCTTTTCTTTAGGGTTTTTTTTACAATCTTCATCTCAACTGACAAAATCACACATTTACAGTTTATTTGTCTTTGTGATGGTAGGACAGAACAGGTTGATGGTTTTTATCAATCAGACAGATAACCATTCAGTGTCTAATGATTCCTACGAGAGCCTGGGTGATAAGATGTCACATTTTGCTGCAGTTTCCTAAGAATGAGCTTCAGAGGTTTTTTTTTTTTTTTTTTTTTTTTTTAAGGTCTCAGTTCAGTGTGGGTGAGAGCAAGATAAATATAGGTCCTCGTCCAGCCTGGTGTTCAGTTGCTAAAAGAATGGCTGTCTGTGTCACATCGCATTTATAAAAGTCATGGATTACTAATCAGAGGTTCCTAGAAATTCAGATTATCCTGAATCTGTGATTGCAGTAACAGGTGAAGATTTAGAGGTAGAATTGTTGTTGTTGTTGTTAAGTTTACACTGAAATTACTTCAGTTTACTCACTAGTCTGGTCTTTTGGCAACCCCACATTTACCCCTCAATGTGTGTTTCTCATCTGTGTGTCTCCCAGATCAAATGTCACCTAAATGAACTTCATGCTGTGGAGAAAAAGCTGCTTTCTCTTGACTCTTATTTTAACTAACCAAGAGCTTTGCATCTTCGCTCAAGAACTTCCACAAACATTACATGTTTGTTTGTGTATTATTTTCCACGTATCTGAGGCTTTCTAATGGATTCAGCTGAAATTTTACAAATTCATACTTCTGCACCTATTTGGAGATGGCTGGAAAACTGACATTTACTCTGACCATTTTCCAGCTCTTAGCTTTGACTTTCTGAAGGGGATTTTTTAAAGTTTTATTGGTTTTATTGGCTTGGTGTTGTGGTCTTGATGCATGCTGTCCAAATGCCTTCAGTGCTTCAGATGATAAGTCATTCTGTGGCATCGTGAACATTGATGATCTGCTGATGCATGTTTTACTGCAATTAGAAGGAACCTGAAAAAAAATCATGAAGCGTTTCTGCTCTGCTCTCCCTGCTGCTGCTTGTCGTGTTTCTTGTTCAAAGTCTCTTCAGACCTTTTCATCTCATGACTGGGACTTCCTCCTTTTAGCTGATCATGAAGCATAAAGAGCAAGTGTAGATCATAGATTGGGAGGCTTCAGATGTCACACAGTGGATTCCAGTGTGACAACTTTTAACTTTTGTTTTTTTATACATATATAAAAACTGGAAATGCTCTAATCCGACTCTTCTGGTCAATATCAATATTTCTATTTTTCCTTTTGTCTTGACCTCCCAATTCTGATTTTTTTTTTACTTTCCATGCATTATAAAATGCAGATGAGAAAGCTATACGCTGTATGTTCATTGCTTAACAGTTTTGAATCCAACTAAATATATAGAAAATATGAGATTATCCCTTTTATTCAACACAAGTCATGACGGACTTGTTGTTGACTGATGTGTTTATAGACCAAAAGTTATGAGGGTTTGATCCATTTAATGAACCAGAGGCAAAAAAGAAGTAAAAATTTTCAGCCTTTTACTGCTGAACACAGATGAAAGCTAGTAAAGGAAACGTTGTACTGATTCTGGTACCGCGCCAATTTATTGATGAATCTCTAGTTACAGTGGCTGTTGAAGATGTTGACTCTTTATACATTAGCAAATTGCTTGTTTTTTTTTATGTGAAAATGTTGCAGAAGTTGTCACGATGACCTGATATTCTTTATCCTCAGAAGGGATTAAATAAGTCAGCAACCGTTGCCTAGAGAAGAAAGTTTTCCAAATTTATTAACTGCAAAAATGAAAGAAAATGTAAACGTTTTAATGCAATTGTGAAGAAACCTTAAAAAATTCAATCTGCAGGTTGTAGGCCTGAGCTCTTCTAACTTTAAGAAACGTAAATTTAATTGTGCAAAAGAAAAATCGCAGCATTTTGTTTCAAACTTTTTGGTGAACATGTTATCTTTGTAATATGCTACCAATTGTAGTTGTTTACTCATTAGCAGTGATTTAACAACAAAGTTAGGTACAATATAGTCATGATTTCCCGCTACAGTTAAAAAAAACTGTAACTGTATGGTTTTATGTGTAAACATCAGCTGTTGTGATTGACACTGTTGTCTGTCTTCGGTCTGTCCTCTCTGACCAAGACTATGCGTGTGTGTGTGTGTATGTACTGTATAGTGTGGGGAGATAATGGAATAGAGTTCTAATCCGGTAATCCCAGCACTGGGCCGAGGCTAAGCCAGGGATTTGTGTGTGTACGTGTGTGTTTTGGTGGTGGTGGGGCATCTTTGGCAACCTGCCCATAAGAGGGTGGCTGGGCTCACACCCTCCTTCCAGTTAACGCCGTGTATAAATGTAGATGGGCATGTGACATGGACACTTGCTGTCTGCTCCCTGACGGCGATAAAGCTCAGAGACGGGACCGGTTTAATTTTGGCTCCAGCCCCCCGAGGCTAGCCTCTGAGCACAGGTCCCCTCTCTGCTGGTTTCAAAAGAACGAGCCAGTTAAAGGCAGCGCCGGAGGAAAAAAGAAATTTCACCTCGAAAGAGTTTTAGTCCTGTGAACTTGCTGGATCGCACGCTGGCATTAAAGACACACTATCACTGTTCTCGCTGCTGGACGCAGAGAAACCGCAGAAGTTGCCTCAACAGCAACTAAAACTCTTTGCAAAGGTTCTGTTGTAGATGGTTTTAATAATTGAATTACAGACATGTCTGATTTACAGGGTTTAACTTGAGAAAAAATAATTATATTGAGTAATTGATTTCCTTTTCTCTTAAAGCCCATTAGATCTTATTCAGTGTGTTTATCTTATCACTATGATTGCCTAAATACAGATGCAAAAATTTATTTTAGATCAAATGTCAGGATTCAGGTTTGTTGGTGAATGTTTTCATTTAATTTGCCTGCTTTCTGTTAAATGTTATTAATCCTGCCCTGATGGTATGTAATATGTATGATTAATTCAAGTGTTACATTACAACAGTGTTTATTCAGTTTATTTAGTTTGTTACATGGTTCAGATACACATCAAAACTCAAATGTCAAGCCTCTCGCAATAAATCAATTAATCGCATGATAAATTAAAACGAGCTTCATAATTTCCATATGCATGATTGTTTGTCTCTCTTTCTATTAAAGACGAAAGGCTTGAAACTGGCGGATTGATCTCCTCTAACTTCTGTTTTGATGGGTGGTTTTGTTTACAGAAACTACAGAAACTAAAGTATTCATCTTATTTATTATTTTCGGGGTTTTGTTGATTTATTTTGGATATTTAAAATAACTTGTAGCTCCAGTGTTAAATGTTTGTCAGAAATGAAAGTTTATTAATCATTGAAAGGCTGTCACTTGCATTATTACTTGAAAATTATGTCAAAATACCACTGTTACTATTTATCGCAATAACTTATGGGAGAATTTATCATCCAGTAAAATTTGTTAACATGATATGCCTAGTCAAGTTCACTTCATTTCACGACAATCCACCCATACAGTTTAAATTCAGATGCCCCCATTCAATCAAAGTTATAATACCATACAGTCTATTTTCAGATGATTATGCCAGTGAGTCAGAATTACCTCTCTGCCCACCGATGGCATCTGATCATTGACTTTGCAGCAATGCCTCATCCCTTGCAAGCATGTGGCGACAGTAAGGAAGAAGCACCACTTTTTAGCAGAGCCAGCTTTATGATGGCTAAGCTGCATGAGTTGGCTAAGAGACTGAAAGAACAGGAAGGACACATGGATGCACTGGTCCAGGGGAACTTTCTATGGTAATTAAACGAAGATCACACCAACACTGAGGATTCAAAATGACCGATAGTTCTGGGCAGAAAGGCTGAATTACTTTTAACAGTTAAGTAATGAGCAGTGAGCCAGGAGTACTTTCTGTAATAACAATAAAGCGATAAGAACCCACAAGTAACAGCAACAATAACCCTGTCACAGAAAGTGGTACAATTAATAACTGAATCACAGGGGAATGATTACTTTTGTGGGTAGAAAAGCAAGATAATTTATAGATAATGACATAAATTGCTCCATCTTAAAGAAAAGCCACAATCTGAAACACTAGCCCAGGTATAGTTTCTAGTGGGGTACAAAAACAAATGCTACACAAAAGTAAAGGCTGGAAAAATTGTCCCAGCAGAGACATGGCTAAATGTATTAGTACTTCTACTTTCTATGGCAAACAAAAACGTAGAGCAAGGGTTAAAAGGTAATTTGCTCCATCAATATTTTTACTCTGGAAAGAGATGGAGAGGAATGTTAAATAAAAAATGTAAAGTTTCAAGCCTGGCTGAGAGTCTTTGGTTCTCTCTGGATTTCTCTGGAAGTTAGCTGCTTATAATGCTTAAATAAGCCAAAAAAACCTGGCTTGCTATTTAACCCTGTTGAAATTTTAATTGATATTTCTGCTGAAAATGTGGTTTCTGGCTTCTGTTCAGGTAGTTTATTTGTTGATGAGATTCTCACTCTCCACTTGCTGAGTCCCTCGGGTTGATCTGCTTAAAGCTTATAAGCTTCGTTCACACCTGGCATTAACGTGCATCCTAACTGATCCGATCACAAGAGGACAGCTCTTTGTTCACT
This sequence comes from Alfaro cultratus, assembly GCA_903066825.1. NCBI lineage: Eukaryota > Metazoa > Chordata > Actinopteri > Cyprinodontiformes > Poeciliidae > Alfaro > Alfaro cultratus. Next base: position 59,462 of record CAEFZX010031311.1, on the reverse strand, counting down.
CCGGCATCAGAACGTGCCGCCAGTAACTTTTAAGTAATCACTCGTGATTGGATCTCAGATCTTTGCTCAAAGATGCTCAGGATGGGCAAGTTGCATCAAATTATCGATCTTATCCGTTTAAAGTTAGTGTTTTAATCAGGATTAAACCTTTAGAAAGCATAATCAGTTGCATCATAATGCTTGTATTCGCTTTCGTTCATTACGCTAAAAGCGCAGTGCAGAAGAAATGGCTTTGTGAAGGGACCGGTTCCCTTCTGGATCCAGGAGTCTGCTGGTGTGGAAGTACATCAGACTGGGACAGGTGGTGCATCGGTGGGCCTTGAAGCACACACTGCTGCTCTTTGTGCTTTAGGAATGTGCCTTATACAGCCCGCACTGTCTCCAAATACCGTCTCGAACCTGAGCATAAAGCTGTCTGTTTTTGTTCGCTAAAAAGACACGATGCCACACATCCAGGTCAAATGTGCATTCACATCGGTGCATCCATAAGACACAAGCGGAAACAGGGATTTTATTTTTTATTTTGTTTAGATATCCCGATTAAAATTAAAGATGTTAATGTCTTGCCTACTTTTTTTCCTTCTCTTCCTCTCAGCTTTCTTCCCCCTCTGAATTTCTTAAACTTCATCCTCTCCACATCTTGTTCTCCTGCAGCTTGGGTTTTCTCTCCAGTTTTTGCACCTCTTCTCCCACCCAGCCATCTTAACTATATCTCCTCTCCCCAACACTCTAGTCTACGGCTGCCTCACTTGGCTTATCACTTTGTCCTTCCCTCAAACTTTCCTGCTCTTTCACTCTCACTCTTGGCTCCCTCTGTTCCTGAGAAGATTGATCACCTAATCTGGTGGTTTACCTACAGTGCCCTGCAGCTCTTAGGAGAGACGACCAGTGTAGAGAACATAAAGATAGTTGGACTGTAGTTTGTAGTTTCAGCAGATTTTATTCCCTGAGATTCAGTATTGGTGTAATGTGAAAATGTTTAAACCAAATGAATATGGGTAATGAGATGTTGGCGCAAGAAAATACTAAATGTGCAAAAAAAAAATAGAAAAAGAAAAAAAAAAGACTAACAAGTTAAAAGATTAAAAACTCACTGTTTTCTTCATAGCTTCCTATCAGTACTCAGTTAAAGAGCTATTTCAGAGTTTTACTGAGACTAAACTGGATTAAAATGTCTTGATTTTTAAGTAACTTGTTGAAAAAAGTGGGGGGTTTTTTGTTGTTATTTTTGGCATTAACACTAATCTTAAAATCTGAATAAATAGGCTAGTCAAACCTGGATTAACATATTCTACACCCATTACTAGATCGGCTCCAATCAAACTTTTCTGGCCTCTTCTGATCTACTTTGAGGTCTGACTGGTTAATTCCTGTTGTGACCGATTCACGTATATGTAAAAAAAACAAAAAAAAACAAAACATTGACCACAGGATCTTACAAGACTATGCTTATTTATAAGTCACATCATATATGCATGTGCTTTATCTGTTTATTGTTCAACTTAAAAAACAAAAGTATGTGCTATTTGATAAGGTGTTTATGGAGCGAAAACGGTGGGAGTTAGTTTTGATTTCTTATTTGAACAGGAAACAAGTGTTTGGTATTTGGCCAATGATCAAATACTTTGTTAAAATCTTTGTTATATAATCACTAAAACAGTTTGCTGACTTTTTTTCCCCTTTATTTTTAACCAAAGCAAATAAGAATTTTCTTTAGTTTTTCAAAAATTATTCTGAAAACTACTTGACTCTAGAAAAACGGTTTCTAGATTTTAATACAAAATACAGATTTTAGTACAAAATGTGCTGTTGCCATTTCTGCCAGCAGTAGAATCTAAATATTTTCAAGCAATGAATTGTCCACTTTTCATTTCATGTAATCAGAAATTCTATCAATTCTGGATTCCATTAATATTCGATAATAGTTTATCTAAGTCCTATTTTTGTTTTTGTTTTGGGTTGCCAGCAGAAATGTTTCTTACTGTGTTTGGGACATGGAGCTGCCTGTGCAACACAATCTGAGTGCCAGCCATGCACACAGAAAAGGACAGTAATGACTCACCTATATAATAAGATACCTTACAGACCAGGCGACTATATATAGCAGACATGACTCTGGTGTTGCGTTTTCCGTCTTAACCCACTTTTCACCTACTTATCAACAGCAGCTGAACTCTGTACCTTCGACTCTTACTGCTGCTGATTAAAAAGGAGAAGAATAAACACAGCATCAGGAGAAATTAATGTTGCTTGTAGTGCCACATGTACATAACTTGGATTATTTTTAGATTTATTCTGCTTGACCATTTTTGTAGTTAAATGTTGTTTTTCAGATAATCTGACTAAATACAAAAATAAATAAATAATTGGGGGAAAAAAAGACTAAACTTATGTCAAGATTTACAATGACTGCATTTTCTGCTTATTTGGCCTTACTAATGCTAGGTTTGTAGAACCAAGTAATCACTTAAAATTGAAGCTGTTTAGCAACATAAAGTAGATTAAAAGATCTCAGAAAGCAACTCATCATTTCCCAGTCTAAGGAAATTAAAAAGCAGATTTGAAACAAAGTCATTTACATCATTTACAGTTTCAAAGCCTTTTTGTAAGGCTTTGGGACTCCAGTGAACCGCAGTGAAAGCAATTTTTTTCAAAAATTAAGAAATCAGAAACACTGATGAAGCCTTCTGGAATTGGCCTGCTTTAGAAAATTACTCTAACAGTGCACCCATGTCTGATCGAGGAGGTCACAAAAGAACCCAGAACAACTTCTAAGGCATCTGAGATTGGAGGACAAATGGCATCAATGAGAGAATTTTAAGGCAAAAACCACTACTGTCCAAAAATCAAACACACCTCATTTCACATCTGCCAAAAATATCTCAATTACCCTCATAACCTTTGAGTAAATATTTTGTATACTGACTGAAGTGAAACTCTGTGAAAGCTGTATCTCCCGGTAGATATGATGTATCAAGATGATGATCCGAATCACACCTGCAGAGCTGCCTTTGGAAGGTATTGGGGATGGTTTCTGAGTGGCCTAGTAAAAGTCCAACCTTAAATTTGGTGGCATGACCTTAAACAAATCATTGATACTCAAATATCCTCAAATGTATCCCGATTACAGCAGTAGGAAGATAAAACTAGGGTATACAAATACTTTTTACCGACCGTAAATGCTATGGTGTTATAAGGTAAATATGACTGTGAACATCAAATCTTTAATGTTTCAGATTTAAGCATTCTGGTTTTGTTCTGGTTAGATTCTGATTTACTTGTTTTCTTGCAGCTCCCCCTGCCTTCTCTCCAGAGCCCCGGCTAAGTGGATGTTGTGTCTGCAGAGTTATTAGCGCTGCCGAGCGTTGGTGCACACTCCTCCTCCTGTCTGGTTGGGCGCTGCTACCTTGGCAGCAGCCTATTGTGGAAGTGTGTGTTTACAGTGCGAGTTGTGCCAGTTTTGAGGACCAGCTGGGTCTTCAGAGATGGTGTTTGCACTCGCATTTGTTTCTCAGACATGATTGTAAGAGTTTCAGCCATGTCCTGTTGCTTGTCGACTCGACTAAAATGCTCTGTTTTGACGGAGCGGATGAATCGCCTAAATCACCACGGTCAGCTTTTTTTTTTTTTTTTTTTTTGTCGTCCACTTCCCATCTTCACTCCTTCAGGCTGTCTCCCTTCTTCCCTTACCTCGTCTCCCCCCACCCCTTCTTCTGTGTGCGCTAAGGACAGCAGGTCAAGGAGACAGTGATGAGCTACATATCAGTGTGAACCAGAATGTAGATTAGTACCTCTCCAGGCAGAGACACACACCAATATAGACACGCACACACATGAATGCACTCGCCATCCCTTCCTGCCTCTCCCTTTTTGCCATCCAGTGTTTATGTCTCTGTCTTTATCCCTGTGAAAGGTATCAGGCGGAGGTCAATAATGTGTTGAGCACTATTGATCTGTCCGGTAGGTCCTACGGGTGAGAGAGGGGAAGAGGGAAATGGAGAGGTATTGATCAATGCTATTCTGTATAACCCATCTACATACCGCGCTCTGCCACCCAATCAGATCCCGAGTCTTTTGTTTTCTAATAGATTATTCATCAGCGTTTGGGATCTGTACAGAGGACGAAAAGCAAACACAACATGACAGTCCAGAATCCAAGATTAGAAATGTCTGAGTTGTAGTTTTCTGCCATAAGAAGTAGACGTTCCAGTGCTAAACCACTGCTAGGGCTGGTTGGTTCTTAACCAGTTCTTCAAAAAGTTAATAACCGAGTCAAGACATTCTCATTTAAAACATCTATGCCAGTAAATGTTTTATCATTTCTCAGTTGCACGCTACATATTTGAGCTGAACGGGAGTGAAGATAATATTAACCGACATGAGTCACAGTGTCACCAGGTTTCATATAGAGTATGAAATTTCAGTGAAATACATTTTAAAGTATGTGAAAGTGTTGGTATTTAGAGACTTTGTCCATGTAACTTTGTTTAAAGTTTCATTCATCCATCTATCCATCCATCCATCCATCCACTTGTTCATCCATCCATCCATCCATCCATCCATCCACTTGTTCATTCATCCATCCATCCATCCACTTGTTCATCCATCCATCCACTTGTTCATCCATCCATCCATCCATCCATCCACTTGTTCATCCATCCATCCATCCATCCATCCACTTGTTCATCCATCCATCTATCCATCCACTTGTTCATCCATCTGTCCGTCCATCCGAAAACAGGGATGATAGAAAGCAGGTACATTTGAGGAGGAAAAAATTGATGAATTACAATTTATATTAATATCAGCAACATTGCAGTTGATTAGTTTTCTAACTTCACCAAAGCATTTAATTCACCTGCCTTATATCAGTATAGAGCTCACACAAAACCTCCTGTAGTTTGTGATGATGTAGTTTCACTGTGGACAATTTTTTTCCCCAAATTTCTGATCAGCAGTGGGATTGTGATCAGATTTTAAGCTCTTAGGAGCATTATTGGATTCCTGCTGGTGATTTACTATATAAAAATCTAAGGTAACCCACAGGTACGTGTGCTTGGTCCTAAACTGTTGATGTGTTTTTGAATTCACAAAAATAACTGAAACATATCCTGTTATAATATTATCAGCAATCAGAATGCTTCATTTTAGGTGTCATTGGCTTAAATGTGGCGTAATTGGCCGTTGCAATGGGATACGGTTTGTTTCTAGTACAGATGGGGTATTATTCTCACCCAGACTACATCAAAAAGCAGCTTTGGGAAGATGTTCCCGCTCTTTGCTGTGACACAGCATCCGTGCAGCTCCATAGGGTAAGGCCATTAAAATGCAGTTTACGGTTTAAACAGCGTAAATATTCCTAGGCATTTGAAAATGTGTCCCATGGGTTTTGTTGAACTACCTTTAGCTGCTTTAAATGAAAGGAATATATTCTTGTCAGTTGTGCTTTATGCCAAGCATTAAAGCTTCTTGACTGTGTTTCTTACGCGGTTCTGAGCAGCCGACTTTTCCCAAACTTGACAGCAAGAAGAGAAATTATTCAACTTAACTTTTAAAATAAACTAATTAGTTCATTATTCCTCATTCCTCTACTTGTGGGTTTCTTTAGCATTAGAAGTCATTGTTTACCTTCTGTGCTGACTGGACTTCCAATAGATTTACTTTCTGTATGAGTCACAGTTTTTGCAAAGTTTTACCAACAAGCTACTCTTTTGTTATTAAAACAAAATATATATATATATAATATTGATGGCACAAAAAAATAAATTAAAAAAAGTCTGTTGAATCCTTTTGTATTTCCTCAGGCCAGTAGGTTTTGATAAAGCCCGACTGCATTGCTAAATCTACGCTCCAATCTCGCTGGCGGCAGTCGCTCGGTCTCCACACTCTTTAGTTTGCATTCGGTTTAGGTTGTGCAAATGTGAAAGTGGATGTGAAGAATTATTACCAATGATGCTCCATAAAAATGAGAAAAGATCTGCAAATTGACTAGAACGACAAAAAAATCTTTTTTTTTCTTCCAAACAATATGGTTTTTCCTGCTAGCCCTCTTGTTTTTCTTCTTCTTCTTTTTCTTTCTCACTCCTCTATCTCCAAACTCACTCTCTGGATCTCTCTCTCTCTCTCCTGCATCTTCTTATTCTCTCTCTGCGCTCCTGGAGCGGGGGATGCCAGGGGGACAGAGTGCAGATAGGACCTGTCGCCATAGCAACAGCTTCTGCAAGCTGCTGACACCCTACTGTGGGGGTGGCGGGGGGATTGAGGGGGCTGAGAGGAGGAGCAGAAGAAAAGGTTGTGAGGGGGAGGCACAGTGTAACGGTCGGGGCACAAGGAGGGTTTAGGGTGGGGGCTGGGGGGGGTCATTGATGGAGCAGAGGAAGCTGTACAGAGGACACAGGAAGGGGTGGGGGGAGGCAAGGAGGAAGCGACCCCGCGTCTACCCCTGGGATTCAGTGCCCTGCTCATGTTCACAAGCAGAATTAGCATAATGATGGGAGGGGGGTGCGTTGTTTCAGTCTCTGTGTGTCCGTAACAGATAAAGGAAGAACGGAGAGTGTTTGCGTACATGTGTGTGTAATTAGACGGCAGTCCTATCTTCCTGGCGTACAGTAGCATCACATGGGCGCCGAGCACTCTGGAGGTGTGCGTGCTGCTGGATCGGGGGTCTTGAACCCCCTCCACCCCTCTGTTCTCGCCTGTAGCCTGCGGTCCTCCCCTGTCTGTCTCTCTGTACCGAGGGGCTGCACTTTATGAGCCTGTGATGCAACTCTTTGTGTGTCTGTGTGATTTTCCTGTTCATGTTTCTGAGTGCTGGTCTGATCTTTTGTTTTTGTTTTCTTTCCAGCTTGTAACATGTATTTTATTTTACCCGTGTTGTCAAGAACACACTGTATCATGTTTAGCCTGCTAGCTGCTCTACAAATCTTTCTGTGGCTTTTATTATTACAGATTTTTAATTTAATTGAATAAAATCTCTCTGACCCAAATGTTTTTGTTTTAAGAAAAGATGCTGATAAAGTGTTATCAGTCTGTTCTTCCTTTCTTTTTTCTTCATTCCTTCCTAGCAGGTTCCATGTTTAAGTAGAACCTTAAACATGGGTTTAATGCAGAAACTTATTTGAAATATTGGAGCTTATGTCTTTAAGAAAAAGATAAAACTGACAGGTAAACTCAAAAATGTTGGTCTAGAAAAGTATGGACAAATCTGTAGGAATACATCTTGTTTGTTATTTGACTCTAACAAAGGGAAACTGTTGTGTTACATGAGTTAAGTTTACATTTAAACAAAGTCCTTAAATATTTTGCATGAACTAGTGTAATACAGGTGTTGTGATTTCATGGCCAGTGCGCCAGCGTTGTGGAGCGCAGGGTGATTTAGCTGTCGTCTGTGTGTTTCAGAGCGCAGCGGCAGCGCCGAGCCCGGTGATGGGCAACATGCCCCCCAACGACGCCATGCCAGGTGGTCCCATGCCTCCAGGCTTCTTCCAGGTATAACCCGCCTCCTCTCTGCCCACTTGTTACATTTTCAGTGTCTCTCATTCATCCCTTTGACCACTCTTCAAAAAAATTACAAACAGCCAAATAATTAAAAATTTAAAGGCAGTTTTGCAGTATGTAGACTAATTGTTCAGAAGTTGTCCACTAAACTTAATTTAACAAAATTGTTTTGTTTTACTGTCTGATGGACAGAAAATAATACATGGTTCTTAAATGTTTTATATATATATATATATATATATATATATATATATATATATATATTTTCAAATCTGATAAGTGTGGCATGAACACAGAGCACACTTAACCCCTTTTGATACTTTAAGATACGTAAAATAAAATAAAGTACAACCATTACTTTCTAAAATCATCCTAATTATCTATTCCTAGAGTCAATAGGAATGCTTCTGCAAATGCTTCAGTGTTTTGAGATTGAACAATAAAACAAAACTATACCATATTTAGGTTATGAATCAACTTTCTAAGCTTTAAATATCTCATTGAGAACAATTTGTGTGCCTGTGTTTAGAGGTACCAGATAAATGCAAAACACTAAACAGAGGTGTAAATGTTTCATGAAGTAGTTTTGATTTGTGAATATTTTTTATTGTTATTTGCAATGTTCTCAGTAAGCGTGGGAAGATGAGACACAAACTCAACAAACATGTCTGTTTAAGCAGTTCATTCTAATTGTTACTCAGGTTTGCAATTCTGGGAGTTTTATTTACCTTCTGAGTAAATGAGGGTGATTATTTACTCAAAACCAGCTAAGACTCACTCAGCCTGACTCCGCCCATTCATCTGTGGCTCGACTCTCACTCCATCCACGCTTCAACCATCCCGTGTCCATCTCTCCGTTCCACCCATCCATCTCTGTTTCCGTCCCTCTCTGACCTGTCCCAGCTCTGTAGCGCCAAATGGGGGCGGGGAGGGGTTCCGTGTTGGAGAGCCTCTAAGAGCGAAGAGAAGGCGGCACACCAGTGTGTGCGAGCACCCACAAACAAAAACACATGCTCTCACATCCTCTGCAAGGCAGCAGCGTGATGGACAGCGGTGGCATTTGGCAGGAGGCGCGATAAGGTTTAGTGGGAGCTAAAACGCGGGTGACACGAGGGAGGAGGGAGGAAGAAAATTAGAGTGGAAGAAGAGGAGGGAAATGTAAAAGATGGTTGCTACCAGCACTGAGGCCTCACATCCTCATGGTGCGCTGGCTTGTTGGTGGTGAGGAATAGTGAAAGCACAACTGTAAATAAGGAAGGAGGGGAGTGGGGGGTGACGACGCGAGATGCATGGAAGTGCTATTTTTACCGCCGGTGGGAGAGTGAGATTGAGCGCGGGTTTGTGTGTCTGTTGTGTTCAGGGGAACTTGTGTTTCCAGAAAGCTGCTTTGCTTCACAACACATCATGCAGAATCTTGTTTCTATTCTTATTAGTGCTGTGGTCAGTGGCATGCCTGACTCCATTAGAAAAAAAATAAAAATCATATAAGAAGCAACACACCTGCAAGTTAAGTGTTGCACGGGAGGCAAATCCTGTTTTATCACAATTCAAACAAGATCAAGGTGACAGCTATAAAGATTTCTTCCACCTTATAGTTTGAGAGGCGCTTTTGTGCTGGTAAGCTTTGAGCTTTGATCAGTTTGTTGCTTTGATAATTAAATATTTGATAACAGCAAGCTCTTTCTTGTGTTTTTATTAAACATTGAGGGATTCCTTCACACATAACTTTGATTTAAATTAAATGTTTAGATATTTGAAGGCCGGTTTAGCACATTGTTTTCTGAACAATATGCATGTCTTTTTTTACAGTACAAATGCACCTTATGGATTATTAAAAAGCATGCATATATATGAATTACCTCCATATAGAGATTCACTGACAACAGAGTTTTTTGTTGTTCTAAGACTGTCATTTGTTTCCAACTCAATTTTTTGTTTAAGAGTAATAACATTACAAATAGTCTTCATTGGTCATTACTTATTTAAAATAAGAGCAGAGGCAACGCCACATGGTGTTATAAAAAAAAAGGTTTGACTTAAATTGTCATACACTTTTAAACTTTGCAAATTGTCTTTTCTATCTTCTGCTAGCAATTAGCAGAGTTAGCTTGGGTAGCGTTACGCAAACAGCTTTGTGTGTATATTCTTGAAAATATGGTTTGTTTACTATATTAAATGTTGGCATAATGGCTGCCAACATTTCCAAATACAGCATGTTGGCTTAAAGGTCGAAAGGGTAAAATTGTACAATCTGCCCTCTCATTTGCCTTCCTGTTGTCTGCTGAAAGTCTTGCTCTTTCCTGCAGCCCAAGTGAAACGCAGACCTGCCTTCTTACACTCCTCCAACCTAATTTTAAACCTTTCATTTATACAGAACAAAGTCAGCATTATGTCTTCTTCCCTCAGTCACTGTGGCCACATGGAACAGCACTGTTGTCAGTTGCATTAAGCGTGGTGTGTTCACTGGTTGGAGGAAAAAAGGTTGGAACTGACTAGTCCTCAGGTCGGGGCTGAAAATCAACCAATTTTGACCAATTTTAGATTTAATTGTAGAATTAAAACAAATGTTACACAAATGAGCTTGTTTGTTTTTATGGTGTTCAGAAAGTTGATGGGATTTGAATCAAACATCAAATTAGAAATCAGTATTGACCAGTAAAAGCCTGATTGGAGCTGCATTTGGCCCTGAACGTTTAGAGTCAGCAACCAGTTTGTGTCGTAAGGTAGAGAGATGGCGCCATCTCATGTAATTAATACTATTTATGGGTTACAGGAGGAGTTCCCTACTAATACATTTTCACAATTTGTTTCATTTGAGAATGAAGTCTGGAAAAAGTCTAGAATTTACTTTGCGTGTTTTCCAGCTTGAAACGCGTCACTGATTAACACCTAATTATTTTTTTACTAATGTCAACGCACTTTTGCACCAAACATTTGCATAACCAGTGTAGGAAACAACCTTCTTTAGGTGACAGTGTTATAATTAGAGACAATAAACAACACTTTAATTGTTAGTAAAAGGCCATTTTTGTAATTGAAGTCCTCAGCAATTGTCCTGAATCCAAGTTTCTGCTTGGTTGAAAACCATCATGTGTTTAAGAAAATTTTACCCTACTCACAACATTCATAATTTTTTTTAAAATACGTGGAGGCACTAACCTCTTCAGGTAAGTCTCATTAGGCAATAATAGTAAAACAATGCAGTATTTACAATCTTTACTGGATGTTCCCATCTTTCTGGCTCCTCTTATCCTCGCACTGTCATCTAAATCCAGTGTGTTTAGAGACAGAAGAGATGATCTGTCTGATCTGGAATTGTAACAGCTTACAGTCTTTTGCGGTCCTCTGAAGAATTGATATCAGGGTTCATAGATCCATTGCAAAGCACATCATAAATAAAATGCGAACCAAAATGAACGCTGTCCAATCAGGGCTCATCTTCAACTCATCCACTGATCAGTCACAAGATTTAAGCTGATCACAATAGAAAATGAGAGAGTATGCGACAACTGTAGACCTTCTACAAAATGACTGAGCTCTTAAACTGAGCAAGGAGAGCATTAATCAGCGAAGCAATCAAAAGGAACCTGGTAACTCTGGGGGAGCTGCAGAGAACCACAGCTCAGGTGGGATAACATGTTGACGGTGTAAGTCATAGACATAACATATCTGACCACTTTGAAGGATTTGGTAAGCAGATAGTTGTTGAAAGCTGTAATTAACCCCATTTTCAGTTTAACGTAGCAAACATGGATGAATGCGCTCTGGTTAGACTAGACTGAAACTTTTTGAGGCTGCATGAAAAAAAAAAACTGCTGAGTGGTAGAAAACCCTGAAAAAAAATTATCTCCCACAGTGAAATATATTGGCAGATGCATCAAGCAGGAATTATTTAAATGAAATAAAATAAAAACTTTCAAAAGCATGTGTAATTTTTCTTCCATGTGGGGCTTACACATAAAACCTCGTCTGGTTGTGAAATGAGAAGTTTTTGCACTGTACCATTTCTGATGACACCTTAAAGAGCCCGAGCAGCGGATGTTGCTTTGAGACATATGTCACAACAGGTTACTCTGAACTAGTTATTCTCAGGCTAACTTTGAGCGCACACACTCCCAGACGCTCTCCGGTGTTGCCTCTCTCTCCCTGTGTGTCCGGATGTCTTGGAGGGAAAGGTGGAAAATTCCACTTGCTATTTGTGAATCTGCCACTCATTGTTTTGGAGGGGAGAGCTGGAAAAGGGGGGGAAAAGTAAAACATTGAACCTTGTGTTGCATAAAGACGCATTTATCAGAGGTTTTTAACCTCCTGTCCTGGGTGGAGATCAACGGTGTGATGTATGAGCGTATTTGTGTGTTGGTACCGGAACTCGACTCTGTCATGAAGTAGGTTTCCAGAAATGCTTCTGTATTTTTGTTTTGTTTATTTTGTTTTTGGTCGGCGTTCTCTCTGGTTGTGAGTCTGTGCCTCTGCTTGGCTTGTTGTGGTAAGCCTTAGATAACACTGCCCCCATGTGGTTGAAAATATAACAGTCCCGGGACATAACAAGGTGGTGGAAATGAGCAGCGCTTATGGTGTAACAGGGTCACTTTAAGGCCGTGTATAAAGATGATACTTGTCAGTGAGTTTGGGGTGTTTCTTTCTTTTTTTCCCCAAAAAATATGCAGCATTTTCCTCTCAACTTCCTCCTCCAACGTAAACACTCCCTCCGGACTCCCTACCAACATGGTTTTTCTCTCTCCTGTGACTCTGATCGGGTTCTTCCTCCAGGTGTGAACCCCACATTCTGCCCCCTCCCCTCTCTGATATCGCTCTTCTTTCTTAAAGGGACCGCCCGGCTCTCAGCAGTCCCCTCATGCACAGCCCCCCCCACACAACCCCAGCAACCCCATGATGGGACCCCATGGCCAGGTAAGAAGCAGCAAACACTTTCTCTCAAACACCCCGTCATTCCCTGACCCACACACTCCAGCTTCTCTCTTCCCATTTGCTACCTGCACTCTGTCCTCCGACCACCCTTGAGCCCTACAAGAGCTGCATTTGTTCAGGCTAACTCCCCACTAAAGGGAGCCCCTGCACTTGTGAGCTCCTTTTTTTCTTTATTTTATTTTTTTTTTAATAAAAGAAATAATTTAAAAAAAGCCAAGCATCCAGAGGCAGTAGGGCAGGCTCCTCTCGAAGGCCGAGAATCGCTTGTCCCCGTGCGGGATGAATAATTCACTCCCTGCCCCTCCCCCGGAGCAGCTTGTGGGGGGTTGCACACTTATCTGCTCCAGCCTGAACACACACAAACATGCTCACACACACCTCTCCCCTCCCCCTCACTTACTTCTTCTTGCATCCAATAAATAAAATAGCAGACAAGCAAAATTAACAATCGCATACATGTCCAGCAGTTTCATACAGAGTTTTTGGTTATCAACATGAAGGAAGTTCAGCCGTCGCGTCTCAGCTACAGCAGCTACAGACGCCACTGTGGAGGTGAAGCTAGGCTTTTGCCCATTAACTGCGGCGGCTCGGCTTTTCATTCTTGTGGTTTCCAGTTTCTTTCTTGTGTGCGAGAGAGTGTGGGCACGCTTCCGCTAAGGGTTTTGAACCGTGTCGTTGGCCCGAGGTGTCTCCGGCTGCGCCAAGGCAGACCACAGAGCCGAGTCGGCTTACACCAAAGCGAGAGCAGGGAAGACTCTCGCACACCGGCACTCAAAACGAGCTTTCAGTCCATCTTGTTGGGTATAAGTGCACTTTTAAAGTTCATACCGCACAAGCTCATGCAAGGATGTTTTTCTTTTCGGTTCCACGTCGGATGTGCTGCTGATTTTGCAGTTTTCCGATGTTGTCATCCATTTTCCAGCTGCGCTGTGTCCATCTGTGTGTTCTCTGTGCTTCCTCTGTTTGAGTGCTTTCGGATTTATCAATAATAGAAATATCATTTTCTCTGTCTCTTCCCCATCGCCCTTGTTTTTTCCTCTCTCTTCTGTCGTCCTTCTTCCACTTTTTTTTTTCTGGTCCCTTTAGCCTTTCATGTCGCCGCGGTATCCAGGTGGTCCACGCCCCTCACTCCGAATGCCAAATCAGGTAATCGCCTGTTTGGATCAAATTTCCATTAAATGAACTGTGTGTGTTATTATGTTGTTGAGTTTCCGTGTCTGCTCTCTTCCCAGCCTGGAGGAATCCCGGGATCGCAGCCTCTCCTGCCAAACAGTTTGGACCCAACAAGACCGCAAGGTAAGACTGAAGAACCTCCTCTAGCGTCCCTTGTTTATCCAAAGGTGTTCCTCAGGGATTCTTTCTTGTGCTGCTCTTATTTATTTTAATCAAAGAGAGAAAAAAACTAACTTTTGATGCTGACAATACTGTGGTCAACATCCATCAGTCTACTCTTCTGTAGACTTTCTGCCTTGTAGTTTATGTATTCAGATTTAAAATCCTAGTCTTTAGGCCTTCAACCAGTTGCAACAACGTTTTAAATATGCTTTTCTTCATTTCTGAAATCACCTCAATAGCTAGCTAAGTCTGACCTTTAAACAATGCAAATGTAAAAATGGCACATTTGTTAATCTTCCAAGTATTTTTTGGCCTTTTTAACTAAATGGTGGGTGTGTTTGTCTCAAGGAGGAGTGTGTTGTGATTTGGTGGTAGATTAGACCTTCTGGAGTCTAGAGGGCTGCAGCTCATGGGATTACGGCAGAGCGTTGCCTGTTGCATTGCTGACTTAATTCCTGACTTTTAAGAGCTGAGACATATGTGCCTGTGTGTTTATGGTGTGACTCTTGTTCTGTTTTTCTTTCTGCCAGGACATCCTAACATGGGTGGACCAATGAGAATGAATCCTCCCAGAGGAATGGCCATGGGACCACAGGTACAAATAAGGAAAATGGAGGATTTCTTTCTCTTTTTAGACTGATTCAAATGTGTTTTGAGTTTTCTCACATTTTTTTATGTCCCGTTTCTTAGAACTACGGAGGCATGAGGCCTCCACCCAACTCCATGGGGGGTCCCATGCCAGGAATGAACATGTAAGTCTGGTGAAATACTCATTAGTTCACAGGTACCTTAGTCAGCCTGTAGTTGCTCTTCTCCTCCTTTGAGTAGCAGTAGAAAAGCAGTGCCTCCCCTCCTCCACTTGTTGCTGCCACTGTAGTTCAACAGCTGAAAGAAAGTTACTACAATTTTTTTACTAATTTCACCTACTCTTTGGGTTACTCTTTTTTAAATGGCTCATTCACACCACATTGGCTATTTCATAAAGAATAAATAAACTGTCAGTGTGCAGTTGGCACAACCTGCATTTACAAAGTAGTTCAAATACGAGAGGATGGTCATGCATTCATCACTATTGGAGGAAATCCAGGTCACAAACATAAGTAAGTTACAAATAAAGTAATAAATTGCATAATTTAGATCAAGAATAGTTCTACATATTCTAAACTGAGTGTACAAATACTCCTAAGTGGCGATATGACTCCAAGACCGTCAACCGGTCTTTCCTTCAGTATGAATTCCTGTAGAGTTTTCCAGGTTTTCAGATCATCAGAGGAAAGCCATGGATCAACCGTAAACTAAAACACAATTCATCTTGAAACCTAGTTTTTGCTTTTCTGACTTGAAGCACAATTTGAATGCAGTAAGCATATTGACTTTGAAGCTAGAATATTATTTGAGCAACTTGAAAATGTACACATGCTGAAATGGTTGGTTAATTTATTTTAAAACATAAACTGCTTTTGGGTCCATAATATATATATTTTTTCTATACATTCTATTGCCCTTTATTGTTGCATAAAAATGGACTAGAGATTGTTTTGTCTAAGACAGTATAGACTATATAGACTATATGGTGAGTTTCTTAAGCTCTGTGCGTCTAGTGATGTCAGGTTTGAAAGACATTGGTTGCAGATTATGATTTTTCTTAATGCAGTAACAGTTGCATGTTTTCTTCTAGTTAGTCTTTCATTGTCAAGAAGTCTCATCTCAGGTGTTTTCTCCTTCAAAATTATTTTACACATTTTCCTCAATTTGTTTGTTGTTCTGCCCCATCTTTTCCTCAGGGGTCCTGGAGGAAGGGGGCCATGGCCAGGACCTAACGCTAACTCAGTGAGTCCGAGTCTTTGCATGAACACACTCAACACAAACATAGCAGGTGATCGGTGAACATATTCTACTCTGGATTCTAAATAGTCATTTCTAAGAAGGTGTATCAAAATTTTGTTGCTTGTCAAAATGAGTACTGAGTATTTTTGAGGATTTAATTTGAAATAGCAACACAAAGTTGTTTAATAACAAAGTAAAAATGTTACATTATATATATATATGTGATTTTCAGTTGAAATAATGTCTGGTCTTTGACTAGGCCATTCTGTGCTTCAGTTTGAACAATTTCATGAGACTCTGACTATATGTTTGAGGTTGTTGTCCTGCTCGAACCTAATCCTCTTCTCCAGCCTCAAGTCTTTGAGAACATAGAACAAGTTTTTCTTCCTGCTTCGCCCTGCATTTAACTTAACTCTGACCCTGCAGCCACCACCGTGCTTCATTATGCTTCATGCAGAGCTTTGAATGTAGCTCTGCATGAAGCAGAGCTACATGCAGAGCTCGCGTCATTTCAATAGGTTTAATTATCAGAGTAAAGTTGACTCAATGCAAATACACACTGTACAGATTTTTACTGTAAGTTGGTTCTAACCACTGTACCCTCTGCAGATAGCTTACTCCTCATCATCACCAGGAAACTATGTGGTGAGCCAGACTGTAAATAAATCCACTTTATTAAGACATGTCTTCTGTTTATGTGATTTGTAAACCTTTAATCTTATTTCCCAGGGTCCACCGGGTGGAGGAGGTCCGCCTGGAACTCCCATCATGCCCAGCCCAGGTGGTGCGTCACCCAACTACGTCCCCTGTCATAAACACTCATCTATCTTTCTCAGTTCATTTCCTCACTAAACAATCTTCATTTTCTCTGCTCGCCACCAATTGCTATTGTTCGGTTTTAATTTTCCCCGTCTTTCAATTTCTTTCTTTCAATCCTTTATTCTTCACTCCATTAAATCCTTTTTTTATTATTATTTTTTGTGTGACATCATCACTTCAATAACTTGTCATTAATGTAGTTGTGTTATTTTTCCTAGATTCAACCAACTCCAGTGAAAACATCTACACAATGATGAATCCCATCGGACCTGGAGGCAACAGACCCAATGTGAGTTTTTGTTGCAGAATCAATTATTTGCGGCAAAGATAAAAATGTAAATGTTGCTCCATGAAGTTGCTGTAACTGTATTAGTGTTGTTTAACATCAGGAGACACACTAGGATTAACCCGGGGAATCTGAATTAAATCACTTCAGCTTTGCCTCCAAAGATTACAATTATATCTACGAGTCCGCAGAGAGAAAAATTATCTCAGTCATTCATAATTCCCTCTCATCAGTTCCCTATGGGACCGGGGCCCGATGGGCCAATGGGAGCTATGGGAGCCATGGAGCCACATCACATGAATGGATCACTAGGTGGGTTGAGACACGGTGCAACTTAGCAACTCACATAACGTTTTTTTTTTTTTTTTCTTTCTGAAAATACTCAAATCTGTGCTTTACATCCTCAGGGTCTGGGGATATGGATGGGTTGCCAAAGGTGAGTAAACATCTTCTTTAAGCATTTGCTCCTTGCTCCAGCGGCGCTTCAGTCACTTCTTGTACTATTACTGTTCGACCCTCTCTCCCACCAGAGCTCTCCTAACAATATGGGAGGCATGAACAATCCTCCCGGAACGCCGCGGGACGACGGCGAAATGGGCGGCAACTTTTTGAACCCATTCCAAAGCGAAAGTGTAAGTGGAGTGGAGTGTGTTGGCGACATTTCACACCCTTTAACGGTTTGTCCTCTCAATCCTGACATAAACCAGTGGAAGAATGCAAGCAGAGGGTTTGGATTATTGAAATTTAGGAGTGAAATAAAGTGCTAATATGTCCCTATTATAGTAATTTATTTAAGAGAAACTTTACGTTTTTTAATAGAAATCTCAGTTTTGCAGAGATTCCTTTGTTTCTATTTTTATGCAATCTATGTTTTCTGCAGTTCAAAGCCAACAAGGTATATCAAAGTTGAATCAAACCCTTTTGGGACATTTTAAAACAGTCTGGATTCATGGGCATGAGGCCGTATTTACTTTAATGATTCATTTGGACTGTTCTTTTTTAGAGTGGAATGAATTATAAAGCAACTTCAGTGAATTTTAAAACACAAATTAGAAACTAGATTTAAATCAACCAATCCAGGAGTACTGATCTTTTCCCTTGGTGTTGATTGGTTGAACCCCCAAGAGCAGATGAGGAAGACTGTAGATACTGTAGATACTGTTGTCTGTGCTAGCACTAATACATATTTTAACTTTGTATTTGAACTATTAAAATATGATGTTAAAAGTGTATATAAAGGGAGTTTCAAGTATCAATGGTTTTTAGTTATTCTCTGGCGGTTGTGAACCCCAATTCCTGCAAATACTAGGAGACCACTGTATATTCTTTTTGTTGAGTTGAAGTCTTCCTCATTCCAGAAACTCGGGACTGATGGAGCATCAGCCCCTCAGCATCATGCTGTCAACACCGTGCTTAACACTTGCACTATTATATTTCACAGCCTCGCCTTCTTTCTCTGAATTGTTCTGAACTTTTTTTGTCATGACCGAACAGCTTAGTCTTTCATAGCTCTGCTGAAGACTACAGATGATTCTGATTCTCTCCAGCTTGGTGGGGATGAGTGAAGTTAAACAACTTTAGTTTTAAAAATTATTTAAAATGTTTGTTCCATTAAAATGAGTCATTAAAAGCTCTAAGTTGTTAACACTCAGTCCATGATGAGTAAATATTAAGATCTGAATACGAAAAGGAGTCCATACCTATTGTCAAAAATTAATCTTAATTGTGAGATTTTTGGTTCCTGCATATCAGACTCAAAGATGGCTGTTGGATATCTGGGCCTCAAGATCCAAAATAGACTTATTTTAGAAGCAATCTCTTTGTAAATCTCAAATATTTTCTAGATTTAGGCTTCTTTTTAAGCTGAACTTTACATGTTGGGGCACAGCACTCTAAATTTTGCTTTTAGCGACAAAGAAACTCACTTTTATCCATATGTACTCTTTATAACAGCTTGTGTTCTGCTTGCATTGTAGCCGCTTACTAATCTCTTAAAACTTCATTCTGTACCCTCTGTATCAGTGATGTGATTATAGCTGATTGACTGAACTGTATCTGAAACTCTCAAAGCAAACATGTTGGGTCTGATTAAAATGCCGTAACGGGTGGGAGGTGATGGGTTTGGTTCCCTGCGTTGTGTAAAATTTGTGACGCTCTCGTACCCTCAACCTGCAGAGCCACGGGGTTCACAGGATGGCAACAAGCTCTGATAAAAGGCTGCAGCTGCTGTCAACTAAAAACAAAACACATCTGATTCATTATTGGAGCGATCAAGTTGTTCTCCGCGTCTGCTCTGCAGGTCGAGCAGGTTTTCTGTGTCAGGGTTACTCCCAGTCTTGTCTGGAATTTGCATTTGTCATTTTTCAGGTCTGAAATGACAAGGGAAAAAAAGCAGAATATGTAAAAATGTTTGAGATTGAAAACTTTCTTCCTTATTCGTTTAAGTGATAGTTAAATGGTGTTTTCCTTAAAATTGTGCTTTCCGGGCGTGCTGTGGTGGTGCAGAGGTTTAGCATGCCCCACGTTTGGAGGCCTTAGTCCTCGACGCGGACGTCGCGGGTTCGACTCCCGGTCCCGGCGACCTTTGCCGCATGTTTTCCCCCTCTCCTTCCCCCTTCCTGTCAGCCTACTGTCGTGGAAAATGCGAGCCACTAGCGCCGCAAAAAAAACTCTTCGGATAAAAAAAAAAAGTGCTTTCCATCTTAATTTATGACGAAATAAAAATGTTCATGTTTAGGTTCAGAGTTGCTGAAAGACCAACACATTTATTAGCAATTTTAAAAAGACATATTTTAGATTAGAGCAACTTAAATTAGGGTTTTAAGCAGGACACATGGTACTTAAATCAGGTCTAAGCTTCAATGTCAAACAATATGTTACTCTGGATGACTATATTGATTCAGATTCACCCACATTTTCTTCTCCTTATTTTTCATTATCACATCACTCTGCTTGAGTTTTAACGTCGTCTTCTCTTGCATCTACGAGTATAAAAGACAGAAGTTGTCCATCCAACTGGACAATTATGATATTGGCAATCTAATAAATATTGTAGCCTAACAAGAATTGCAGCTAGTGAACTGTAGCTAGTTCTGTTATAAAAGGACCCATTGGCCTTTTTTCTGTTTTAGAAACAGAATAAAGGTATCATATCATAAAGAGGTGCTTTATAGAATCTATTGCCCCTTTTCCACTGGCCCTATGTTTAGCGAATACCAAATTGTTCCAAATGAACATCTGAGAAAGTAGGGAGGACAAAAAGTGCCTATTTTCCTCACTATCCGAGTAGAGGCCAACTCCAGTAGATTTGTGGGAAATTCAGGAACTAAAATGGTTAAACATCTGGTGCTCAAATATCTAGAATGGTCTGAAAACTAATTGTTTTGTAAATTTGAGTCTGGAAAATTAAAAAGGAAGCCGTTTTGGAACCCTGACCTGAGAGCGCCGCCGTAAAGCGTGCTTATCTCTGAAAGCAGTTTGACCTCCCTTCCTGTTTGTTGAAGACAACAGAAACATGACAGAGCTGACTGATGGAGTCTGTTGTGTAAGCAGCCTGACTCAGACCTCAAGTCTGTGCTTCCTGTGGCTCTGCAGGCCTGGATCTGAGCGCCCTCTAGTGTTTAATCATTGTCAGTGATATCTCCACTCATTTCTGCCCTCCTCCTCCCCCCATCCCCTCTCTCTCTTTTCAGTATTCACCCAACATGACGATGAGTGTGTGATTTTCTTTTTTTTTCTTTTTAATCTTTCTCCCCCAATTTTTTGTGACTCTGCACCTGATTTATTTTTTATTTTTATTTTTTATCATTTTCTTCAATCCTAACTTGACCCTCGGACTGACCTGCCTCCCCTCATCGCACACACACCTTTTCTCCCCTTGCCCCCCTGACGGCGTCCATCCTCCACCGCCCCAACCCGCCCTCCGTCTTTCCTCTCCTCCCTTCGGGAACTGGTGCGGCCACGCAGCCTTCCGGGAGCGCCCTCGAGCATGCTGGGACTCTAATTAAGACGGGCCCTCCCGGAGCGTGCAAAATGGCCGCCGGCGTGAACAGGAAGCAGTCGCAGGGCAGCAGGAAGGGCCTCCTCTCAGACTCTGGCCCCAGCCTCCCCGGCTTTCTCTCGGGGTCTAGACAATGAGCGAGGGGATGGAGGAGGTCGGAGAGCGCCGCCGTCCCTCATGGACTCTCTTTGCAGCTGCTGGGAATTTCATCAACCACAACATTGGATTTTTTTTTTTTTTTTCATCTTTACTGGTTTTTGATTTTCCTCCCAACAGATTTCATGGAGGGCCCTCGATATCCCTACAACATTGGGTTTTTTTCTGTATGTGTACATTTGTAACAGAGTTGTTGTGATGATCAGTGAACATGTTTTTCCAAAATTCTTTTGTGTATGTAATGTATCATTGCTATTTTTATTTTAATTGTATTATTATTATGATATTGCTATCATTTTAAGATTAAGGTTTTTTTTTCGTTTGTTTTTAGGGGCACACTGTTTAAATGAAGACAGCACATGTGCGCACACACACACGCGAGTCTCAAATACAGATTCCTCTCATTTAGAATATCGTTAGAAAGTTAATTCATATCAGAAATTCAATTCAAAATGTTAAATTAACCAGAGTTGAATGTTGCAAGTGTATATTTAAGTTAGTGGTTATAGCTGACAGCTGATGAAAATGTGAAATGCGGTTTCCAACAAAATTTGAATGAAAACCATCAGTAACATTTTTTTTTTTTTTTTTACTGAAAAGTATGTCCACTCATTATATGCACTCAGTCCTTGATCGGGGCTCCTTTTGCATTAATTTCTGCATCAGTAGATTCTCTGCGGGGGTTTAAGTCAAGCAAGTTTACCAGCTAATCAAGCTCAGACTGCACAAAAACAAAAAAAAATGTGCTGCTGAACAACAGTACAGTCTTTGTTCCATACTGTTGACTTTGTGTCGGCTTGAGGAAAGTGACAGCTCTACTCCGTGTTGGTGCATGTAATCATGCAGTAGCACTTTTTTCTTCCACCCAGTTTTCCATTAACATGCTTACAGCAGAGTGTTTGATCACTGTCAGGTCAGAGGTCGCCATCTTATCTGAAACTGCATTCCAGATTTTCTATTGACTGTTGACCTTGATCAGCTGGATAAATATATCACTCTGTCAGTTTCACATTTTGAATTTAAACACTGAAATAAATGTTTTGATGATATTCAGACTCACTGAGAAGCACCTGTAATTTGCTGCGCATCACATGGCTTTCTGTGAGCACACTGCCCCCTGCTGGTGGGATTTTATTTCATCCATTACGGTACCTATTGAGCATTTTTGGAAACATCCAGACCTTTTTACTCCCTTGCTCACCAGCAGCAGCAGCTCTGCCTCCTGCTTTTGTAACTTTGCTGCAGTAAAAAAAAAATAATAATAATGATGATGATGCACAGCTCTATTTATTTATGTACTTTTAATTTGTTTATAAATCCTTTTCTTTTTTTTTTTTAAGTGTCATCCTTGTTTTTCGTTTGTCGTCGATTGCAGAATTGGTAGCAACTGTATAAATCTGCAGATACACTCAGCAGAGTCCTCCATCTGAGCCCTAAAGGTTCTGTCCACTCCACCCCACTGTCCTCTGCAAACTTTGCGGTCCTTTTCGTCTGCCTGTGCTGTTGTGGAGCTTGCTTTGCCGAAAGGAAGGTCTGGGAGCCGCAAATTTCTGCTCCGTTGACTAAAAGAGCAATGTCCCTTCTCTTCCTCCTCCTCCGTCCTTCTCCCTTTATTCTCATCTCTCCATCAGGCTGGGATTCTCACACAAACACCACTTTCCCCCCCTCCTTCACTTCTGATTTTTTTTGTACAACTCTCCATGTTTTTTTATTTGTTCTGTTTGTTTGTTTTTTTCCTTTTTGTAAATACTGTAAAATGCATTTTGATATCATTGACATGTTTTGATATTTCAAATCACAACTGAACAGTTGATCAGTAGCGTGCTGATTCAGGCAAACTGTGTGTACTTTTAACCAGAAATGATATGAAACTTAAAAACCGGAGCTGCTATAGACGATTATGCTATTTCACCTCACAACCCACATTACGTGGGGGCTTGGGGGGGCCTCTCTGTGCTGCAACTGAGCAGGACAAAAGGAGGGAAATTACCTGCAGTTAGTTCTGGGATAAGTCATCGACACATGTTTTAAACATGGTACATTTGAGGTGGCAAAGAAAAATGCAAAGTAGGAATTTTTTTGTTTTCTTCTTTTTGTTTCGCAATTTTTGGCAGAATTTTCAAAGACCGGGTGCAAAAACAAATGACACTTGGTCTCGGATGCACTGCAGCTCAGCTTCTTTTGACTCAACAGCAAGCAAACAAACAAACAAACAAAGCAGGGCACACAGGACACTGGCTCTCAGTCCAGCACACCGGAGATCAGAGTACATACTTTACTATACTATGAAGGATTTTTTTAATCTATTTAAAATCAGGCAAGAGAAACGTTTGTGGAAGTAAGAGGAAGGAAGGAGAGAAAAAGCCACATGGACATATTTGTTGCTAAGATGAGGTAGAGAAAGTGCATCAACATGCGTTTTCTCCCATGTACTTTAATACTGTTGTATAAAATGCAGTCCGACTTCTCTTTCTGTCCTGTAAGCAAAGCCGTCACAATGTTGATCATTACTGTATTTCTATCGTGCTGATGTATAATACTGTAACATTAAGGGATGGGGAGGGTTAAGAGAGGACTTTTGGGCAGAATTGGGAGTAAAGTTTTTTTTTTTTTTGTTTTTTTTTCTGTTCGGTTCCTCATTATTTCCTCCTGATGACAAAGCAGTATTGAATATGAGGCAGGAAGTTGCTTTGTATATCATGTTAGGGTAGTTTCAGATCCTAAATGTCTTGTGTAGTTTAAAAAAAAGAGGTTCCTTCGTATGTTTCTTTATATTGTAAAGTTACTTTAGACAAAAAAAAAAGTTGCTTATTGGAAAAAAAAAAGGTTGGAAATCTACATCGATGCTGATTAATGTACTTTATTTTATTGTTTTGTTTTAATTTCCATCAACTTGTCGGTCGTTTTTGCCTGTGTCCCCCTTGTTGTAGATACATATTAAAAAGAAATAAAATGACTTCACTCCTTTTGCCATGAACACGAGCTCCTGTTCTCCTTCTAGATTTGAACCCCAAACATTTTTCTTCTCAAATATTTATTTTCCATTAAGCTACAAAAAGACAATAAAACACACAAACTGAGTGGAAAGATGTTGGCTAGTTTTGCTTTGGCGGTTAGTTTTACATCTAAAAAACTGACATAGAAAGTGAAAGTGTCATGTATGCAGATCATGAACTGACTAGTTGATGCAAAATAAGGCAGAAAGCTGCAGATGTCGCTGGACCAGACCGCAAACCTATTAATAGCTGCAGAATAGTTTCAGAAGTCCAAGTTATTTCGTTCTAACTGCGCTGAGTGACGACGCAGTGACCTCCTGCTCCTCTGCCTGTGACTGAAGCCAGGAGGAGCGAACAGAGAGGAGGCCTGGGGGAGCAGAGGGACCAGGGCCGCTCTGGCAAATGCTGAGGATGGGGGAGAGGAGCAGGGTGGGCACGGCTGAAACAACACGTGTCTGCTTCCTGCAGGTGAAACGTTAGCTGGCACCTGCAGGTGAGAGTCTGGTTGCTTCGTTAAGGGCGGGAGGTGAAGCGGAGGATTGACCACCGTGACAGAGGGCAGGGTGTTCCTGCGGAGATAAAAGCGAGGGGATGAGCAGGCTGAAAGCTTCATGTCTGACCCCTCTGGTGACAGAATCCTCTTGGGGACACCGCCGTCTGACTTGGTTATAAGCGAGTCCTTACTCCAGCATTTATGAACGCCCCCGGTAAACCCAGCATCCAGTCTGTGCGCCACGTCGTCCTTCCTCTGGAAATTAATCTCCTCATCTACATCTGCATCTCCACGTTCTTCCTCCTTGAGGTTCCTCTCCCTCATCCCCTGTTCGTAAGCCCTCTTCAGGGAGTCCAGGTTGTTAATGGCCAACCATGGTTCAGATGACACCCTCTGTCTGGAAGCCGGACCGCTGCACGGACTCGACTGACTCAGCTCGAACGACGAGCGTCTGCTGCCGCTTCCATGTTTGCCTGCTGGACATAAACGAAATGGTTTACACAGAACAGCCTGAGTGAGAATCTAAATGATACTATTTCCACGCTTCCAAAGTTATACGCTTGTCTTTCGTCCAGGAACAATCTGGCTAAACACAATGTCGTTTAGTTGATGTAGTTACATGCAAGATTCAATGCTAGAAATTCATCCGAGACACATTTCTACTTTGCAATTTAGAAATAAAAGGAAACTTTCTTCAGAGGGCATTTGCTAAATGTTAGCCATTCCTAACTCAGTGTTGATGTGAGGCTGGGATCATTGATTATACCAAAGTTCTTGTCTTCTAGCTGTAGATTTTAGATTAAATAATTGTGAGGTAGTTCACCTTTACCAGACAAACAACCCTGCAGTATGAAGCTACCACCACCATGCCTGGCAGTGGATACAGCGTTATTGGAGTTAAAAGTGTCATTTTGACCCGTCCAATAACATTTCTCGTCAGCTAGCTGGTTCTGCCTTTATTACATCTGATTATAAAACATTTCTCCGATGGAAAGTTGCCAACCCTGATCAGTTTAGAGCAAAGGTGTCATTTGTTCTAGTCTTTCATCTGAGGGTAACGATAAGGGCCAGTAAATTGAGACTTGAAAACACTTGGCTGTTTCAACAGGATAATGATCCAAGACTCGCATCAAAAGTGATTTTAGAAGAGGTAAAGCAGACTAACATTATGCTCAGCTATACTGTATGCATGGATCATGCTTCATATCCTGGTTTATTAAAGATACACAACCAGTTCTCAAAATTTTAACCAATTTCTGACAAGAGGATAGGTCAAATGCTTTTTTTTTTTTATTTTATTTTTTTTAAATCCTCACTTGTTCCTCTAAAGTTGAAGATGTTTCCCCCCTCAGGTGAGCTTGGCGAGCCCGTCCTCAGGATGATGTCAGACGGGGACATGCAGGACACGGGGGAGGCATCCGGAGACGGGGGGACGTTCAGGTACCTCCTGGTCACTGGGCCTCTGTTCGCGCCCGTCTCCGTAGCAATGATGATGATGTCACGACCTTTGGCCCGTAACGCATCTATTAGCACCTGAAATAAAAGTGTGGCATGAATCATCTGGTTACTCTTGCGGTACTTTTACATTTGTGTCTTATATCCTCTTTTTAGGATTTTTCTCAATTTGTTTTCGTTGGGATAATAACCTGCACTGTGGGTTGGTGCTGTGCGTTGATGGCGTAGACCAAAGCCGAGGCTCCAGAGCCGTCCTCTATGCACGGGTCAGCTCCTGCAGCCACCAGGGCGGACGCCACCTGAGCGCCCGCTCTCTGCATGCAGGCGTACATCAGAGCAGTGCGACCCTCCTGGTCCTGTGCGTTGGGATCTGCCTGATTGTAGGTGATGTTGTTTAAATATTTCTGAAATTCAAACTTTAGCTGATCTAAATGCTGTTTGCGTCATCTTCCCACCATAAAAAACTGGTCTGGGTCCAAAGTGTCTGTTTCATAATTCACTTTTGATGAGAGGTTTTGTGTTCCACAATGGCAAAATGTTCAAGAACACACACGCAGGTGGATGAAGTACATAAATCGGAGGCTTATTTAAGTATTTTTTGTCTACTTTCTAGTGCAAATATGTTAGTACACTTGAAACAAAAAACAAAGTGCTAACTTATAAGTAACTTTTAAGCAACATATAAGCTTGTTTTAAGACAATAATTCCTTAATATTTATGGAAAAAGTACTAGTTGAAAGTGAAATAATCTTCTAGTGGAACAGCATATTTTTCCATGTTCCACTGGGAGATTACGTCACTTATACCTAACACTCTTTTATCAATATTAAGGAATTATTCACTTTAAACAAGCTCATATATCACACTGAAGAGCTACTTCTAAGTTAGTTTTGTCTTATTTCAAATGTACTAAGATTTTTGCACAAGAAACTTGACCAAAAATGCTTAGTCTGTGAAAGGCATGAACCGTTACACTGCTGTTGCACATGTGTTTTCATGGAAGGGGACGTATTTGTCACCAAGGTTTGACCTTATTCTGCAGCAGGACATTCAGGAGTTTCACACTCTCCTTCCCAGCTGGCTCTTCTCTCAGGGCCTGGCAGGCGGCCAGGAGGGCCGTCTCTCCTCTCTGGTTGCTCCCGTTCACCTGAGCTCCACCTTCCACCAGGAGGCGGACCAGACGAAGCTTCCCGCAGGAGGCTGCGCTGATGAGGGGGCTGGAGTCTGTCAGAGGATCCCCCATTTCCTGAGAGGCAAAACAAAGCCTGGCTGTATTTTAGTTGCTGACCAGGTGAGAAGTTTATGTACACTCTTCATCAACGTGAATGTCGTAATCGTGTTGGTGCTTTCGCTGATTCCATTGGAATTGGTCTGAGAATGGAGGACGCAACTCAAATTACGTGTAGACGTTTCAGTTTATGGTACATTTTTTAAATTACAAAGGTTTCAAATGATGCATAGTCAAACAAATTCATGCAACACTACAAACAGAAACAGATGTTTGGAAAAATTTCTGAAATTTGCAATTCATCAACAAGCTTCTGGCTCCACATTGGACCAATCTTCTGATCTAAAACAGTGGAAATCATTCATATTTGTTGGAGTCCAGCAATAAGCATGATTTTTAGGCACAGTCTGTAAATTTCTAGATCTAAATGTCTTCACAAAGAAGTTTTTATAGTCAAAGGAGACAAAAAAATAGGTATTTGGGAAGGATATTATATATATTGCATTGTATTTTTGTTGTCTTTTGTATATTTTTCGTCACCTGCTAAAACTTGCTAAATTAAAATAGAAGTTGAGAACAAAGATGGAGAAAGACATTGGTTGATGTGTATTAAATTAACAAAAAGCACATCACTTACCTTCTGGTTCTTTTTGCTGTCAATTCAGCAGGAAAGAAACCATTTCTCACCAAAATCGTTGTTAATCCTTTGAAACATTTGCCTTTGTTTCTAGAAGGAGCACCTTCAAGCTGCCGCGTCGCTGGGATCTGCAGAGGGAAAAGTGAGTTTCCCTCTGCAGCTCCCTCCCATCTGCTCTATAATCCCTGCTCTCCTTTTCCCTGTTGGCGCAGGAGAGGTTCGGCTCAGGGCGGGCGTTCAAAGTCATAAATGGTTTCCAGCCCAAAATGTCACCTGTTGCAAACACAGCATCACAAAGAGCCAGAGGGCCTTTGATATGAGTCAGCTTTGAACGGCTCTCGTCTGCCTTGCGACCACCGTCTGTGTTCAAATAGATACAGGGAAGGACAAAACCAAAAAGCCCTCGGCGTGCACAGGCTCTCTGTTCAAGTCTCAGCAGTTCATTAAAACTGACTTCTGCTGCTTTAGAGTTTATCAATTACAATGGTTCAGTCCATAAAGTGAAACTCTAGATTCCTAAAACAAAGAGTGGAATATTTTAGGGGGTTGTTTCTGCTAGTTTTTTAATAAATGTGACTTGCAGGATTCAGAAAAATTCCTCAGACAACTGATGTGTGGATATTAGCGTTTTGTTTGATTGTAGGTAATTATGATAAATTATTCCAAATTGTATTATCTATGCAATTTCCTTGCACTGTTTGGCTTTATACTGATTACATTTTTTTTATTTACTTTATTTTGTGTCATTATCATAATTTACTTTTCTCCTATTTTAGTTCATTTCCATGTCATTTTTAAAAATTAATTAATGAATTAATATATTTTTTGTGATCTTAGTTTTACAAATTCTCATCAGGACATTTGAAACTATATTTTTACTATTTGTTATCTATTCATAAAGTCTACCCCTTCACAACAACAAGATACATTGTTAACCTCTGTTAACAATGCATCTTTGTACATTTCTTTTTCATTTTTTAATCCATACTTAGCCTTGTTGAACTCACTATTTCTTTTTTTTATACATCTGTTTGGTCATAGATGCTCCCTTATGTATCTAGCTTATGTAAAGCACTTTGTGTTCTCTATTAATTGCTTGAAAAATGCTCTGTAAACAAAGATTGACTGGTTGCTGGTCTAGAGCACTTAAACAGAAAACCTAAACCATAAAACATGTATTTCCCATTTCTAACCTATACCAGTAGTGTAATACAGCAAATCACATTTACAGCACCTATATCCTAGATAACTCTGACTGGGTTTGCACTGCACTTCCTTCTACAAGTCCTACTTCATCATGTAAACACACCCATGTGCATTTATACAACATACTACACAGCTTTAGTCCCAAAGACAAATATGTGGCAAACACTGAATTGCAGTTCAACTGGTTTTATCAGTGTGGCTCAGACAGTCTTGTACTCTTCTACCACCATCCCTCCAGCACAGACAAAATTTGGCCTTGTTTTTTTTTTTGTTCTGCCTTTTAAGCAATTTTTTTCCCCCACAAAGAAACACAATAATACTGAATAACTGCCTCATCCTGAAAGTTACAGTTGTCTGTAATAAACTAGGATGGAGCACATCGTCACTGTTTTTGTTATTTCACAATTACAACAGTTTCATGATGTGGCCTTTGTGGTTTAAAGGCTAAAACTGTGAAGCTGTAAAAACATGGTCCCTTCTCAGACTGGTATGGCAAACTACTTTACTATATAATTATTTGACAAGCTCTTTTAAGTTGATGTTTATAACTCAGTTTTTCCCTGTTGCATAAGCACTTTCATTATCTAGACTTTTTACTTGCAGTTCTCATTAGAGTTGGCACAGACATCCCACTTCCATCAAATATGTGTTTTGCTAATGGCTCTATGGTGCATCTACATGACTTTTGCCTCAATGTCAGGAGGTATGACAGATACTGTAGCATATTTTCACAAACTTTGCATATTTGTGGTAAAAGAAAAAGTGATTTTGGAAGAAACTAAAGAAAAAACATGTTTTTTTTATTTTATACTTATGGCAGGGATGAACATCCAGCTTATGTTGTGAAATAAAACAATGTATTTTGTAAAATATGTATCTTTGAATAAACTGATAGTTTTACGTACTGTACGTGTTAATTACCTAACCGAGGGCATCGTCACAAACTCTTGACTAAAACCAAAGTCTGTCATTTGCACCACAATACATTTTTTATTGACCTGTACTTTTGGACGGCGTAAGCTATTAGAAAATGATGTTCTGTCATTAGTTGTGGTTTAGGACAGTGAAGTTGGATCGGTCTGCATTTGATCACCTTTAGTTCAACATCTAGGATTCTCAAACTGGTCAAATCTGGACTGGATTTATTTTCCACTTAAAAGTTTAGTTTTTATCAAGCTGAGAATTTTTAAACCTAAAGTTGTTTTATTTGTTTTTATTTATTGACATGTACTTAAATCGTCTAAAGATTCATATCTATATCTAAATATATCTTTATATATCTGCCTTTAGCTGTCTAAAGCCTTTTCTTAATGGTGGAAGACCACCGTCATGACTGGCGGTTTGAATTATATCTTATTACGGCCTGCCATAGCCCTTCGCAAAGATGAGTCTCCCCCATTACCTCATGTAAAGGACCATTAGCATAGCAAGACCAGGACGAGAAACCCAACAGAAAGAGTGGAAGTTGTTACGTAAGACCTACGCAACGGCTTGTGCGTGTCTCTCGACCAATCGGATCCGCTGTGAGTTCAGCCGTAACAGCGCGCCGCGGAGCAGCAGCAGAAGCCTCTCAGCTCCGTGGAGGTCTTTCTTTGGATCCGACTGGCCAATGTTTGCCCATTTATACCTCGTCGGGCTGCTTTGGTTCGGAATAATTCTGACCGGGACGGGAGGGTTTGTGGCGCGATGTCGGCTCTGAGGGAGAAGCAGCGTTACGGACTGTCCAGCGGCAAACTAAACCTCGGCGGCAACGTCTCTGTTTTCCACGTAAAACTCACTGACAGCGCGGCAAGAGCCATCGGTACCTTTCAAAACGGCAAGGTGGGTCTTCACGCTGCTCTTCCTCTCACTAAATAGTGCTGCATGAACTTGTTACGGGGCTGAGCGCTTAATTTAAAAACGAGGCGACGGGGGGGGATTGTGGTGTGAATTTCGGCCGAAGTTCACCGCCACCTTCCCCCGGTGGTGGTTGCTACCAACGACGATCCGCCCCCCCTCTCCCCTCCGTTTTTTGTTGCCAATACATGTTGCATAATGCAACGCGGAAACATGTTGGCCAAGTGCAAACAGGCTTCTGGCAAAGTGTGAGGGCAGCTAATCAGTGTGGAGGACAGGAGAGGCTGTGGGGGTGAAGGTTTGTAGTAGGAGGGAATATTTGGATTGGCCTGAAGAAACTCCAATGATGTTTTACTTTATTCTAAAACCAGGCCGTGGCAGAGTGACTGAACTCAAAATCAACCATTTAACCCAGTTAATCACCACTGAACCAGATGCTGCAGGAAGTCTAATGTAACAGGCACTTCCTCAATTCAGCAATTCCTTGTAATGAGGGTTGGAAACTCCTCGGTGAGGAAATTACAGCCAACTCTTTGAATGCTTCAACTTAAAACCCCCATCCGATTGATCTCATCGTGATTTAACCTGAAGTGGCGATGAGACAGAACGGCGGGGGGGAATCACCTCCACGGCTCTTCAGATCACACTTTTGCGCACATCGCAGGAAAAAAAGTAAGACATCTGCACATGCATAAGCAGGGCCAGACCCTGCGCTGGCAGCCAGCTCACACTGCGCACTCAACAGGTGGACTCTCCATTTGAAAAGGTCAGTTAGATTGTAGTCACTGCATACTTTCCATCAGGGCTGCAGGCGTGTCACTGTGGCTCTGTGATCTCTGTGTTTTCCCCTCAGGCATGAGCTTTTTTTCATGTCACTCAATGTGATAACGTCTTTATTTTTGCTGTCATGATCTTTGAACAAATTTATAATGTTGAATCTGCTGTATGTTTGCCTAGATAATCAAAATAATGATGTTTTTTTTTTTAACAACTCATTTATTGGTCATAAAATCAAAGGTGAGTCTGAGGAATGGTTGAAATGTTGCGCAGACATGGGTCAAGGATGTATTTACTGTAAATAAAAGCACTTGCTAAAGAGTTTGTGCTTGAACTTGTTCACATTGTTGGCATATTTTAGGCACAAATCTCAATGAAAAAGGCATTTATACAGTAAAGCCGCAGAATATTTAGCAAATATTGCTTCATTTTTTTTTGCGAAGGACTGTCTGGAGAACAGTTTATATATTCCAAGTGTTATGAACTTGCATTTTAAATGCTAAGGTAATATTTAGCTAGCTGGACAGAGTCTCACAATATTAGATGATCAATCAAATGAAGCTGTCCAAAATATTAAATCTGAAGAGCGTAGGAAGCATAGATGACAAAGACACAGGAGAAAATAGGCGTATATCACAATTGGTAACATATTTAACAATCCAATCGCCATTGCAAGGTTGCAGGCTGGACAAGAAGCAAAGCAGAGAAGAAGGAAAGTCGTGAAAGAATCAGTCAACAAGTTTTAGTTGGGGATCTCACAGATTTCTGCCTTATTTAGTGGCAAGAATTAAATCAAATTAAAATTTTAATAAGAGTGGCGTGCCACAAATCATGTGCATGGACACAGAATACATGGAAGAAGCTCTGGTCAAACGTGACCAAAAGTAAATTTTTCAGCAAGTCATGCGTGCGTCGGAAAACTAACCCGTCACATTTTGTGAAAGATGGTGACATCAATCTGTGGGATGTTTTTTTTAAGCAAGAACAGGGAAGTTGGTCAAATTGGAAAGGGAGATGGATTGAGCTAAAAAGAGGGCTGTCCTGAAAGAAAACTTGGATAATCACCCTCAAATGGGGAAATGACCCTAAACCTACAGCCAGACAAACAATCGAAACCAGAATCTGACAAGAGACACACTCTTAAAGACCTGCAGCTCCAATGGCAGCAAAAATGTACAGTAAAGACACAGACGCTGAGGACAAATGGATGCCACAATTTTCAGATATTTATTTGTAAAACTTAGGAAGAATACTTTATGACTTGTCTTTTCTCTGCACTTGAAAATCAAACACTTGCATTTTGTTGGTCTATTATACAAAAACCAAATGAATTGTGCTGGTTTGTTTATGTAAAGTAACAAAACATGGAGAAGTTTATTACTTTTCTAAGAGCTGTGTCTTAATGTCACACTCGTTCTGAATTACTACGAACAAAATTCTGCTTTTCTTGATATTCTTCACAGCTCCTGTTTATTTTATTTTATTTTTTGTAGAGCTGGTCTTCCCATCCTACTGTCACCTTCAGTGGAAATCAAGGGGTAAGATGACCTGCTGTTTCTGCTTCCTGAACACTGTATTTTCCCTCGCATTGTACCTTAAGGTATCCCATCTCTGTTGTAGAGAATTGCCGTACCTTGCTCAGAAAATGGAAATGAAGCGAGGATCTTCACCTTCGGAGTGACTAACGTTGCTCGAAACAGTCCGCACGGAAGTTTTGACTGCGTCCAGCAGCACAACGCAGGGTAAGCCATAAAGAAGCAGCCAGCAAAAGCACAAATATCGACTGCATTATTCGTTTTGAGCAAGTAAACAGCCGACTTTTCTAAATAACAGCCACCGTTGGGACCTTATCTTAGCATTTAGTCATAGCGGTTGACGTTGCAAAAAGCAGTGTTTAGATGTATTTTCAATGGGATGGTAGCTGCCAACGTTTCCAAGTCCTATATGTTTCATGCCAGACTGTGATTAATAGGAAAAAGGAAAGTGCCTGTACTATATCTTCCTGAGCCTTCCTGTTATCTACTGAAAGTCTTTCTCTCTGTTGCTCTCTTGCAGCCTGAACAAGCTTTTCTTGACCTGTTGTAGAAAGTAGTTTATATTTGAAAGTTTCTTGCATTCGTGTGGGCCCTTTAACCATGAAACACCTCACTGGTTTTGAAAATGGCAACTTTTATTGTCTTCTTCCCAGTGTTTTTTTAAGCAATTTGTCCATTTAAAGTGTTATTAGCTGAAAGCGTTTAGCATGGTACGTTCTCTTATCAAAAGAAGACAACATTTTTGAGTTCCTACTTGTTGATCTAGCCAATTTCTCTGTGTAGAAGGTGCATAATTTAATTCTTCTCTAGTAAAGAGAAGTTTTTTATTTTTATTTATTTTTTTTAAATCAGCCACAGTTGGGCTTCTGGTTAGGCAAATTACTTCCCTTAACAGCTAACAGATCCTGTCTGCAGCAACATTAATACATAAAGTAGCATTGTTGACATTATCTTTGGATTTGATTGCCAGAGGAAACCCGGGAAGCAGAGAAGAGAATTTAAATAATGTTGAGGAAGAAACTTAAATTCCTCCTGTGGAGTCCTGACGGATTCAGAACTGAAGCGCTTTAGAGCTGTCCCTAAAAACTGACTTGGACTCGGCCGGCGAAACGGTCTGGCTGATTCAAGCAGGCATCAACTTAAGCAACCGGGTTCTCCGAAGCAGGTTTTTATTAGGAGCATAAATCATGGCATTCTGAATGCTGACTGCCCTCCGTCGTGCTCTCAGTGCTGCCGAGGAGCTGACATGTCTCGGAGTGATTCAGAAGAAGATGACAGTCAACGCCACAGATGACTCGTA
Source organism: Alfaro cultratus (assembly GCA_903066825.1). Taxonomy (NCBI): domain Eukaryota; kingdom Metazoa; phylum Chordata; class Actinopteri; order Cyprinodontiformes; family Poeciliidae; genus Alfaro; species Alfaro cultratus. The sequence continues at coordinate 25,150 of CAEFZX010031311.1, read as the reverse complement.
CGATAAGGCTCGCCAGAGCATGGCCCAGGCCGAGGAGGAGACGCGCAGCAGAGGGGCCATCGTCATCAAGAACGGCGCACGCTACCAGGGTAAGAAGAACAGAAAAGCGCTTGCATGTCTGCAGCGTGTGTGTGATTATACAACCAGAAACCCAGCGCAAGACAGGCGCTTGGCCTGAAGGCAATTCTCTACTGTGCTTCTGATGTCCTGAAAATGCCGTCAGCCATATTGCATTGGTTGCCTTGGAAACATGTGTAGTAAACAGATATTTTAAGGGTTGCTTTCTTTTTTTTTTTTTTCTTCCTGCACATTTTGTCCCTTTTCTTCCTTGGTGATTGCATTTCAGTTTAGCACAAAAACGGACCATGCGAATCCAGGACAATCAGTTTTGCTCTCTGCATTGTAGAGCCAGTGCTTTAGCTTTTCCTTGTACTACCGCTGTTGTTGCATATCCAACCACCAAACCACTTCCTCCTGAGATGATATGTTAGTCACTGTCATCTCTCAGTGAACCTACACACACATGCAAACTCATGCTAACTTAGCATGTTAAGTTATGATGAGTCTGTTGTTTTAGAGGAAGCTTAAAGGCAGGGGGGGGGATCAACATTATTCATGCCAGGGTTGTGCAACAGTGTGGTTATGTCTTAAATTAGATTGCTACATCTGCTCACTGCGCTCTCTGTGTGTGTGTATGTGTGTGTGTGTCTTTCTAACCTGACTGTGGCTTTCTGGTGGGGTGAACTGAGGTCTTTTTTTCTTTTTTTTTTACTCACAACTCTGCAAGTGGAGAAAGTTAAGATGTAATGACTTCCTCCTGTCATGTCTAATCTTGTCTAAAATAATTTAACAACCTCATTGTTGTTGCATATTTAGCATAGACTCTGGGAATTAAGTAACACTTTTTTATTTAAACTAACATAACATAATTAATTAATTACCTTTTGAATTTAAAATCTTACTTTGTAAGGGCCTGTGTTTTGTGGATAACCTGAAAGGCTTCTTATTAAACTGAGTTTAGATCAGTCATCTCTTGGCTCCCATAGACTGATGGCTAAACTCCTCTGAATTGCAAATCGCTCTTACACACAGGAAATTATTATAAACCTTGAATAATACTAATTTGGTTTTTCACTGAGTAAGGGTAAGAAGAACGGAAAAGCGCTCTGAATTATGCTGTGATGTCATATTTACTGTCACTGTTGGTAATTCAGTGTTTTTCCAGACAATAGTTTGTTGGACATGTATATCTAAGAAATTGTCTGCTGCAAAATCAGACTTCTTCATTAGCTCTTAAGGATGTAGTTGCAGAGTTATTTACTTGGCCTTGTTTTATTTTTACTTCTCATGCATCACATTTTATGGGTGATTTGGACATTAATAATTAGGTTATTTTGTGATGTTTAATGCAAAAACTGGAACTAACTTAAAAAAAACTGAGCCAAAAAATACAACACTTTTTGGCAGTATTTATGTATTATACTGCGCTTAAAAAAATCATATTCATCTTTTTCTGTTATCTTTACTTTTCAAATGTATCTTGACAGTTGCCCTCATAAAGAAGTTTCTGAAACGTACATGTCCCGGTTGCTTAAAAATCTCCAGCGTGACAGATTGAATCCTCCAGATTGTTGGAAACCTGGATTTTCTGCAAGCATTAAACCCATTGTGTAAAGAACTTTTTCAGCTCTTTACACAACATCACAGAGTCCTGAAATCAGGACTTTGTGATGGCCACTCCGAAACATTGACTTTGTTGTCCTTAAGACCGGTGCTATGCTGAGGGTCAGTTCTTATCCATGTGTGACGATGTTTTAACTTCCTGGCTGATCTCTTGAGATATTGCTTCAATATTTTATCATAAGCTTCCTTCCTCAGTCCCTCCTGCAGCCAAACAGCCTCAGAACATAAAAGTGCCAGTGCCACGCTTCACTTTGAGGTGTGCTAGCTTAGTTTCCTCCAAATCTAACGACGGTCATCATGGCTAAACACTTCGCTTTAGTTTGATTAGACCACGAGACATGTCTCTACAACTTGGGGTTGTGTCTCTTTGCGTATTTGCAAACCATAATCTTGCTTGTTGTGTTGCTTTCCAACTAATGGCTTCCTCCTGTCTGAATGGACTGTGAGCCCGTTTCTGTACAGGACTTGTCTCACCGTGGATAATGATGCTCTCTTGCCAACTGCAGCCGGTTCCTTCACAAAGACTTAAGCTTTTTTTCTGGGGTTCTTGCACAAATTTCCCAAAGCACATTCATGTCTGGGACTCGGAACCTAAACTTGTCTGATAATGAGGAGGTTTTATTTTTAGAACAGTATTTGTGAGTGCGATGCTCTAACTGTGGCAATAAGGAATAAATTGACTTTTTTTTTTTTTTTTTTGGTGGTGTGACTGTTTGTCTGGAAGGTGCTATGAACACAATTTCTAAATGCACGTATTGGTGATGGCCTTTATTTCCCCCTTTTTCCTTAATTTCTTTCTCAGGTAAGAAGGTGACTGTGCGAGCTCCGGCTCCAGCGCTGGCCAAGCTGACCAAGCCCAAAGACTCGTTTCACTCCCTCCTCAACAACATCAAAAAGGGGGTCAGCCTGCCAAGGCAGAGGAAGGGTCCCTGTCCAGTGAGTAGGAAAAGTGTCGGTGACGTTGGGGAGCGACCCCTCAGGGAGAGAGTGATGCATCTGCTGGCTCTGAGGCCGTACAAGAGGCCCGAGCTGATCCTGAGGCTGCAGAAAGACGGGATTGCAGACGGAGACAAAGACGTGCTGGACGCAGTTATGGTGGAGGTGATGAGGTTACTTTGACATTGTGGGAATGAATCCAATAAAACATCAGAATAATTTTACTGCCGTTCGACATATGGTGCAGGAAGAAATTCAAACAGACTGACGGAGGTGGCCTGTTTGTTTTGCAGGTGGGACAGCTCAGTAACAGAGACAGCACATTTGTCCTGAAGGACGGCCTGTACAAGGAGCTGCAGAAGGACTGGCCAGGCTACACCTCAGGGGACCAGCAGCTGCTTAAACGAATCCTTGTCAGGTAATAAAAATTAATCCTCACTGTTTGTTTTTGTTGTTCTATCAAACAGTTATTTGCTGTTTTAATAATTCATCTTTATTATATGTATCAATGCCGGTTTAACAGCGAGTGGGTTTGAGTAGAAACCCACTCGCACTTAAATAGAAAATAAATCTGTAAGTAAGATCGCCGCAGAGGGTGAAGGTCAGAGAGTGATATCTTGTAAACAACATTACTTTGGTTTTAAGTCATGCAGTCATACTGAAAGGCAGCTTGAGGATCATCAAAGGCCTCCTTCGGCGTTGCATAAACTGAATGAAGTATGGTGTCACCTGCATGAAGTCTCTCTGTAGCTGGAAATGTATTCTGCTGAAAGTTCTCAATAAAATTTTTTATTAAAATTCATTCTAAAATTAGCTAAATATGAATCAAAAGGAGAACATTCTCAGAACTGGAATGGCTTAACAAATGTAATAAGGTGTTCTTCCACAGTAGGTTCACCTGCACCGGCATTTTCATGATTTCTCTATTGCAGCTCATCTTTAGAGAATCTTGCAGCAACAGACACATGAAGTATAAAAGTCACATCGCTTGATTGGCTCGCGTGTGTTAAACACAAACCACTGACAGTGTGACAAGAACTCGGCCTTAAATAGAAACCTGCATGACTTTATATTTGTGCCACCAACCTGAGTGCACAGTCAGACTGATGTGAGTTCATGTGTTGAGTATTGTTTTGTTTTATTATTATTTATTTTACTTTTAAGTGTGACCAGCATTAAATAGCTTGTTTTAAGATCCACTGGTGGTTTATTTAATTAGAATTTAGCTGAAGTGTAAAAAACTTCTTATTTATTTAAATGTTTTTTGGTATTTGTTTTTTTAAGACTCTATAGTTAAAGTATTGTCAATAATGTCTTCCAGTAACCCTAACCCTATTTTAAAACTTTATATCAACTTTTAACTTTTTTTATTATTATTACATTCTTATTTAGAAAGATAGATTTCCATCACATTCATTAATTACATCTTTACCCATTTAAGGTCGTACATGAGGATGGAAGCAGAGAGTCCAAGTGATTTTGTCCATACTGCCTTTCTGGTATTTGCTCTTACAGACTATTACTAACTTTAGTTGTGAAAGATAACAACAATGAACAAAATTGAACAAAAATGGCGATTGCACCACCTCGAGAAATAAAAACCACAAGAACATAAAAGGGCAGCACACATAATTCACAAGTGCAGTTAAATGAAGTCAGATCTAAATGGTTCTACATACTCAGTCCATTTGGTCCAGATCTTGTAAATTTTTTCTTTCTCAACTTGCAGGGAAAAATAAATCTTTTCCATAACATAAATCTGGTAAACAATTTCAATCCATTCATCGATAGTGGGTGGATCTGGTTTTAGCCAGTTCCTTGTGACGGCTTTCTTACTGGCTTCCAGTAGTATAGCCAGCAGTTTTTTGTCTTTATTTTATAATTATAATTTCTTAACACAAAAACACAGTTGGCTGTTGCTGGACTGCCCCAGCAACCTTACCAGTGGGCTTAGCAAGTTTTCTGAGGGAAACTCTGCGGTGCATCTATCATTTACTTGGTTCCTTATTTTTGTGTTTTCCTGCTTAACCAGGAAAAAGCCGCAGCTTCCCGTGCCTCCCACTTAAAACAACATTTCATTTCTGCGTTCTGCCTGCTTGATTGTTGATGTACAATGCTTTCCTTTTAGGAGACTTTTCCAACCACAGCAGAACCTCCTCACTGTTCCCGAGGCCCAGGTCAGCCCTCTACGAGAGACCCCCAACTCATCACCTGCACACCGCCCAAAACACTCCCTCCTCGATGAATACGCCGATCCTCTGGCCAGCAAGAAGCCCAGAATATCTCACCTGACGAGCAAAACAACGAGTGAGAATTTCAGACTGAGGTCTTCTAAACAAGAGGCTCAGAAAGGCGCCGAAGCAACAGCAGAGGACGGGCAAAACAACTCTCTTGACCCCAAAAGACTTTTTGACTCGCTGTCAGCAGTTTGTCAGCAGGAAGCAGAAGTGGCTAAAAGACTGGAACAGACGGCTGCTCCTCAAGAGGAACCTAGAGACCCAGAAGAGCAAGAGAAACCCAAGTCTGATCGCCCCCCTCTGCCTCTGATGGTGTCCGATCTGAGCAGACATACGGTCAAAAAGAAGAAGAGCAAACACAAACACAAAGATCAGGTGAGAAAACAGGTACCTGCTTTAAGGTGGTTGTTTTTTATTTTTTAATGGGATTTCAATTTTAGGTAATCTGTTGATATTTTTAATGTCTTTTTAAGGAAAAAGAAGAATGGAGAGACAAGAAGCAAAGGAGAAAAGATAAAGAATGCAGTTCAGATTATTCAAATAATGATGCTTCTTTGCAATGCACAGGTGAGAACTGACAGACTTGGTGAAACCGTTAATTTCTCTGTACTTTTCTGCTCACTTACAGCTTTTCTTTGTTTCTTTCAGAGACGAGTAAGCTAATGTTTGACTCCAATGTACCTCAAGTTGACACTGACTCAGCAGACTATTTATCGTAAGTTGTTTGTTTGACCTAGTTGCGTTCCTGTTGACATGAAGTAGTTTTTTTTTTTGCTCTTATAATTCTGTTCAGTAGTTATTTTTTTGTAAGTCTCTAGTCGACTTACAGATGCACCTTTTGGGTGCACCTTTTAAGTTGTGGTAGATCCATAACTTATGAAGGATCTCATATGTTTGCCTCCTTAAATGAAAATCATGTTATTTATGTTATTTATTTTTGGGTCGATTGGTTCACCTTCTAATAGGATAGAAAGCATAAACATAAAGTCAGAGCAATAATGGACGCTTTCCTGCTCAAACCAGTATGTTTTTTTTTTTCTTTGTGCAGGAAGTACACGGCCATTTCCAGCCACAACCAGAGACAGAGCTATAAACTGGACTTCAATAAGGAGTACAGCGAGTACAGAGACTTACACGCTCGCATCGACAGCGTCACGCAGCAGTTCATGGACCTGGACACTCAACTCAAGCAACTTCACCACGAGTCACATAAATACGAGGTAAGCTATAAGAAGAAAAACACACATTTTATTGAAGGTGTGGATATTTCCTGCTTGTTCAGATTTCTGTGTTTGTTTTTTTCCTCACAGACGGTTCGGAATAAAATCCTACAAGAGTACCGGAAAATTAAAAAAGTAACTCTCCTCTTTTTTCACACTGCTTCTGAACAAGTGTTTCCTCTGGTTCGCCTGGAGGTAATCAGTGTTCTTTGTTTGTCTCTTTAGTCCAATCCCAACTACAATCAGGACAAAGTTCGCTGTGAATATCTGCACAACAAGCTGGCCCACATCAAGAAGCTCATATCAGACTTCGATCAGCAGCAGATCACAGTGGATCACTCCGGCCCCAAATGAAGCGCCCGGCTGGGGAGAATACGAGGAGAAAAGAAACATCCTGAGGCTGCTGAGCTCAGCGCCATCATGGCTGGAGCAACCCGCTGTAAACATCAGCAATGTTCAGAGTAAAGAAAAGTGGCTTATTTTCTTGGTGAGGAGCTCTGCACTGACGTGGTGCAGACACGAGAAGTCGCTACAGTTCTGTTCAGGCGGTTCAAATTGGAAACGGGTGCTGAGATGAGCTGCTAATCCTGAAAACATTTAGCAGGTCCTCATCTCTTATACTTTAGTTGTGAAGTATCGCTTGTGTGTTCTGGTTGCCAGGTTGGTGTTCACGTTTTAACCTGAGAAAACTGCATGCTGTACATATCCAGAAAGTCCGCATGATTTGTCAGGTGAGGGTTATTTTTTTTTTCTTTGTGACGGCAGCTAGGACAATACAAAGGCCTGTCCTTCAGTGTTATTTAAGCTGGGTGAGCTCTTCATCTGTGTTAACTGTTCATCAGTTTGGATAAAATCATTTAAAAATCCACTTCTACCCAGGACTCATTGTTCATCAACTTCATAATCAGAGAATGTACTCTTGACATTCGCTGAAAGTGCAAATTACAAATGGTTGAAACTAATGTACAGAGCCGTCCATACTGTAAGCTGAGACGATTTAAAGAAAACACTGAAATGTGAAAATAATGCATGTTGTGTACTTTATAGACTGCATGATGAGTAAATAAAGGTTTTGTCAAAGTTTCTAATAAATAATTTTGTATGGATTCAAGTTCTCATTTTTATTTTCTTGGATTCTTACTGCTGTGCATAATAGGATGTTATAACTTCTTGTTGTATTTTCTTTTGTATCAACTGATGATTGCATTGTTCATCCATTTCTTTTTCCAGTGTGATTCCTTTGCTGTTATAGTTCTGGACGTCGTTAAGATAGACTTCATATGAGCATTTTTGACGGATGTGCTAATTATTCAAGGTGAAACTAGAAGTAGATGAACAAGTTAAAATAAGTTGGGGTTTTTTTCCTAAGCTTCACATACAATATCAAGTTGTACACATAGGACCAAAGACATACACTCCACTAATAAGTGGATAAATGTTCAAAAGGTTGTGGTTGTATATTTGAAAAGGGAAAAATCACCTCAGTAGTTTAATTTTATGGGACAGATCTGGCTAGTAAACATTATTTACAAATTCTCAATGAGATTAAAGTTGGAGGCCAATGCATAAGCCGATTGTTGGCCTTATCCCAGAACCAGGAATCCCAACATCAGCTTTCCTAAACCAGTTTAGATGTTTGTTTTGGATCATTGTCCTACCAGAAACACACCTGGTCAAGCCTTTAACCATCCAACTGTTGATTTGAGGTGAAGTTGAAGAACTGAAAGGGAGTTCTTTGTAATTCCATCTACTTTTGCAGCAGTAGTTGAACTGAAGGAAAAAAATAAAGGTTTTGGAGTATTTATATTTATGGAATACCCATAAATATGCTTTATACAATAAAAATATGCTTAAAAAAGTGATATGGGAAAAGAAGACTTACAAAAGTTAAATGTCATTATTTGAAGAACACTAAAGAAATTGCTCCATTTATTTGTATTGACTGGAAGACTTTCAATTTAAAAAAAAACAAAAAATAAAGCTGAACTGAAATAGTAAGCGATGATTGGCTGTTCAGTTACAACTGAAGCCTCGCCTATTGGCTGAACGTGCGAGCGGCCTCGTGATTGGCTGCCCCGGAGCTTTTTGCCCTAGCTGCAACTTCCGGGTTTTGTTAGCATGCTAGTGGTAAACAAACTGAAATCTGTAAATTACTAAGCCGTCTTTGAACTTTATGTGAGACAGCTCAGGGTGATATGAAGGGAAAATACAGACGCACGGAAGGGGAAATGCGAGCAGTGAAATGAACGCTTACGGTGGGTTAAACATGATTTTTATGTATTAAGTAATTTAGGGCAGTGATAAAACACTCCAAGCTGATAATGCCAGCAATTTTATTCAGTCGGACAGCTTGGTGTTTGCTGCATGTCCATTTCAAGAAAGAAATCCTGCATTACTAGTATCGACCGTAATTTTTAACAGAATTGTTATAGCTCACCTAACTTTCCTTGTATCACTACTAGGTAAGAAAAAAAAACATGCAAAAATCAAATATGTGATTTTCTTCTCACTTTTTTTCCTGTGGCTTCTTTCCACACCTCCTCGTTCCGTCTTCTCAGGCATGTTAGGAGTTTTCCAGACGACACAAAAGCTGAGGACATCGCTGAGACTCCTGTCCACAGCGGGACTCCCACCTGTTGACCTCCAGGTGCAGCTTCTTCTCAGGGGCCGCTGTCCACAAAGTGCGACCTTCTCCCGTGAGCTTCACCTTGGGCCAGATGGATCCGCGTCGTCCCCGGCCGCTGCTCCACAGAGGCTGCCTTTCTCCAGGGTAACTGTGGAGGATTTGACCTTTTTCAGAAAGACACTGCCAGGCAGGGCCATCACTGACCCAGACCTGGTACAGTCCAGTAATGAGGACTGGCTGAAGTCTGTGAGAGGTGAATCCTAGAATTGCATGTGTCATTTTTTATCTTTATTTTTTAACTTCATTCGCTTAATTTACTGCATGTTTAGATGCTTGTGTTTGAGTCCTGCAGGGTCAAGTGAAGTGCTGCTGAGACCTCAGACAACACAGGAAGTGTCACAAATTCTCAGGTATATTAGTGACTATGTAATGCTTTGAGCTATTGTTCCATATTGTATTTCTTTAAAAATATAACACTTGAACACACTGCACAAATTTTGGCTGGAGAGAAGATTATTTTTTAATATTTAAAAAAATCAGAAAATTGCTGAAAGCCCACCAAGACCTGACTGGTCAGCTACACTGACATGATGGCGAAAGGAGAACATTGATAAGAAAAGCATCCAAGAGGCCTATTGTAACTCTGGAGGAGCTTGAGAGAGCAAGACCAATCTACAGGACAACATTAGTCATACGCCCAGCATATTTGAGAGTGCAGTGATTGAAAGCAATAAGAAGTTACCACAAGCTGTGTAGTAAAACCTAGAAGGTAGAAGAAACCACATTTGCAGGCCCATCTTATGCTTTACAAGCAAAAAAAAGAGTATCACCTTAAATGCATCACTCCAATGGTGATAAAATGTTTTTGTGGGAAGGTTTTTTTTTCAGAGGTAGTTATAGAAACTGCTCTCTTAATGGGAAGATGAATGGAGATCCAAAGGGATGACCACAAGAGGCAGAATAAAAATCCACAACACACTTTTAATTTTCTTTTTGTTTGTTTTGGTTTTTTTTAAACCCAACACATACTTTGTCTTTAAAGTTATGTACTGTTCTGATTAGGTGTGTCAATATTTGACAAAATGGGATAGAAACTCAAGGACTGTGGATGTTTATGCAAGGCCCTGTAAACGCATTGTCATTTTTCATGAGGACTTTTGTTTTCCTTCTTTAGTTACTGTCAAAGTCGCAACCTGGCAGTGAACCCTCAAGGAGGTAATACTGGTCTAGTCGGTGGCAGCGTGCCCGTGTATGACGAGATCATCCTCTCCACCTCTCTCATGAACAATATACTTTCCTTTGATAAAATCTCTGGTAAGGTTCAACCTAAACCAGACACCGGTTTAAGAAAGGTCGCTTGAACGATAACTCTTTAGATTCTCCTCCTCAGGCATTCTGACCTGTCAGGCAGGTTGTGTGTTGGAGAACTTGTCCCTCTACCTGGAGGAGAGAGACTACATCATGCCACTGGATCTTGGAGCAAAGGGCAGCTGCCAGATCGGGGGCAACGTGGCAACCAACGCAGGCGGTCTGCGGCTGCTCCGATACGGCTCCCTGCACGGGACTGTGCTAGGCCTTGAAGTTGTGAGTGGATATGTGAGGCCACAACATACACACTGTGTTTATTCTAACAAGAGAGAAAATCACGGTGGTTAACATCAGTCCAGCAGCTTCTACCCCTATGCATTAAATAAAATGCAATAAAAAAAAGAAACACTACAGAACAATGGTTCCCAAATGAACAGTTGATAGCAGTTGTAAAATTAACTGCTAAAATATAAAACATGGCAAAATTACCCGTGAAACACTGCATGTAACTACATTTTTGACAAACTTCACAACTATAAAATAAAATCCTGTTACAGATGTGGCTTTTACATCTGACATCATTTGTTTTTGTGAGGATTGTGCAGTATTTGACCCAAAGCTCAAATTTTTAATGCATGTCTTGCTTAGGTGCTGGCAGATGGACAGGTGCTGGACTGTTTGTCCACGCTGCGGAAGGATAACACAGGATATGACCTCAAGCAGCTGTTCATTGGTTCAGAGGGCACTTTGGGCGTCATCACTGCGGTCTCCATCCTTTGCCCTCGAAAGCCAAAATCCGTTAATGTTGTTTTCCTGGGTAGGAGTTTCTCCGCGTTCGTCCTCTGGGTGTAGAAACGACAGCGGTTCGGCAGAGCAGTGAGTGTTTCTGCTTTCCGTTGTAGGCTGTGAAACCTTTGACCAGCTGCTGAAAACCTTTCAGCTCTGCAAAGGCATGCTGGGAGAAATCCTATCAGCCTTCGAGTTCCTGGATAGTGAGTGTATGAGGCTGCTGAACACACACCTGAAGCTGGCCAATCCTATCTCTGGTATGCACACACATGCCAATAGTTTATAAAAACACATAACTCGTACAGCTTTTTTTACATTCTTTCATGTTACAACCACTAGCTTCAGTGTATTTTATTGGGAATTTATGTGACGTACCAACAGAAGGTAATGGATGCAGCTGCTGCTCTTCCAGTTACCATGAACCTCTTGGCTACTTTTACAAGGAATGAAATCCTGGCCCTGAACAGAGTGAGTTGCTCTGGACTTTTTTGGGGGGAAAAATCAAGAGGAAACAGGGTTGAACACATATGACAACAGATTTTGCCTTCATTAATTGTCCCTGTAATTATTGTGATAAACAATAATATTGTCATTTTGAGACTGTTTCCAAGTAATATATTGATAATAATGTAATAATGCAATTTCACTTCACATGTATGTACTACTACTTTGCGTTGAGGCATGACATATAATTCCAGTCACATTTATTGAAGCCGGTGGTTGTAATATGACAAAATGTGATAAAAGTTCTAGTTGTATGAATTCTTTTACAGGATATATGTTTTCTGTCGTGTAGATTGCTCCTTTTACATTGTCATCGAAACATCTGGATCTGACTCAGACCACGACTCACAGAAGCTCCACAACTTTTTAGAGGAAGCAATGACGTCGTTATTAGTTACAGATGGTACTGTAGCAACCGAGGAATCAAAAATAAAGGTAAGGGGATGTTCTTAAACTTCACATCTTCATATTTATGGGTTCACCTATTCAACCAAATGTGACATAAAATAATAAGGATGAACAATTTTTTTTTTTATCCAGACTCGTATATCTTTGCATCGTAAAGCAGTTCTTGTGTCCCTGGACTATTAAAAGCACATCAGACGCCTACAGTCCTGCAGTGGGTGAATTGTGTTTTCATTCTAACAAACTCAGACACTGTGGTTTATTCTGAGTCACTGAGAGTCAAAGCAACCCCTGAAAAATGTCTCAAAACCACAACAATACACCACTCAAAGCTTTACATGAGTGTAGTAATCAACTCTGATCACAGTGCAGTCCTTTTGAACTAGACACACAGAGAAATCAACCAGTGACTGAAGTCAACCCATCTTTGGCTTTTTGATGGGAAACTCAACATTTGAACTTTTTCCAGGAAGTAAACTTTCAAATCTCTGCTTTTGTAACGATAGTCATGCTAAAAGCTAAGATCACATGCTGAAGATAAAAACAAGCTAAGTTTTTTTTTTTTTTATTTATTTTTATTTCAACTAGCTAGCATGTATTCTTATAAAACACAGCATTTTCTCTGCTCCTACTGTAAATAGTTATTAACCTAATAGGAGCTTCTTGTTTTGGACAATCGTTTATATTGTCTGGATAAGTATGAGAAAATATTTATATCCTAACTTTATTCCCTACCCCATATTGTGTGTCAATTCATGCCTTTCTTTTTTATCATCCCTTTCTTAATTCTTTCCTGCTTTTTTTCGTCCTCCTTTCCAAATGTCATCCTTCCCTTCTTCATGTCTTGTCTTTCTTCCAGGTTTCATATTTAAAGCACGAACACTGTAGACACATCTGCAATAAATTTACAGTGAATGTATTTCATATTTTAAAATGAATGAAAATTATAGAGAATTATGGCTAATAATGGTAATATTCTTGGGAACCTTTCTTTCCTTTTTTATATTAGTGAAAGTAAAGCCACGTTTCCTCCTGCTGCTCCTTTAGAACATTAGCTTTGAGAGCATGAGAGCTGCATGACTTATTCAGACTTTCCATTTCCACCGCTCCAGACGCTGTGGTCAATGCGTGAACGTGTCACCGAGGCGCTGACTCACGACGGCTTCACCTACAAGTATGACATCTCCCTTCCAGTGGAGCGGATCTACCAGCTGGTGACGGACATGAGGCAGCATCTGGGAAAGCGAGCCAGGAGCGTGGTGGGATACGGACACGTAGGTAAGACCACAGGATGGGAGGATGAGTCAGGAGGTTTTCCGTCCTATTCTCACCCTTCCTCTCACTTCCCCTTGTAGGTGATGGCAACCTCCACCTTAATATCACCTCTTCTGCAAAGGATCCCGCCCTGCTGGCGTCCATTGAGCCATTCGTCTACGAATGGACGGCCAAGTTTCAGGGCAGCATCAGCGCAGAACATGGACTGGGCCTTAAAAAGAGGAATTACATCTATTACAGTAAATCAAGGCCAACTGTGGCCGTCATGGGTAAAATGAAGACGTTGCTGGACCCCAAAGGTATCCTGAACCCGTATAAGACTTTACCAGATGATCTAAAGTAATTTTAAATAGAAATATTCCAGAAGCCATCCTTTACAGCGTATCTGCCACATTGTCTGCAATCTTCTTTGTATGTTCGTAGTTCAGAGCTGCCACTTTTGCACTAAAACAACAATGAGATCTTTTTGGTAAAGTTACAGTCTAACATTCACTTTGACTTTAGGTGTAGCTTTAAAAAGGTGTGGCTCAGAAAAAAAAGAAAAGAAACTGTTAATTATGAATGTTAGTGTAACCTTTTGGCTTCCACTAGAGGGCCATCATGATGCACCAGAGTAGAGAGATCGGCCTCGGATAATGTCCTATAGGTGTGTATTTGCTTCAAATTGAAGTTGAATGAAATTCAGCAAAGCTAAAATTGTAATAATCAGTTAATCGTCAAGCCAGAATGCAGTAAATGTTTTATTACATATAAAAAAAAGACAAAGCAGTATTTTTCTTCAAAGACAGCACTTGTGAGCTTATTTCTTTGTACACCTAGGCAATGCTTTAGTTTTGAACCAGTAATATAAATAAATGTCCAATGAATATGGAGTGTTTTCTTTTCCCTCCAGTTATTTAGTCGGCTTCTGCTCCGTCGCATTACTGAGGACAAAAGACTCAAGTGAAAAATCAGCTGCTGTCGTCTGAATGACAGAAAAAGGAAAAAGTAGCTTAACACCAGCAGATCCTGTCTGTTCTTTTCTGCTCGAGTTTCACACGTTTAATCAAGTATGCGAGGCAGAGAGAGTGTGTTTCATTGTCTTAATGTAAGATATTAGATCTTACTAAATTTACTTGCCTATAGTTTAGGTCAGAAGTTTCTATACCTTCCATATGGACATTTAAAATGTTATTTTGGGGCTTTTAATGGTTTTTCATTTGACAACTTCATTGTATGGCAGGAAAAAAAAGGCTGGAGCACCAATTTGGCCAAGTTTTCTGCTATCAACACATGGTCAAAAGTATACATACAGGTACAGATATAAATATACAAGATATGCAATTGTTATCACACTATCAATATGTCCTGTGCCACTGCTTTGAGAGGTAATTCAGGCACATTGTGCCTGTAATATGTTTAATGCAGCATAAAAAGTTTTCGAACATGGCAAGGTGGTCAAGGCATTAAAAAACTACAACTAAAATATCTCACTTCTAATACAGCAGGCATCAGGTAGAAGCTTTTTTAAAAAAATAAAACCTTACATGGAAGAAATTCTTTTCAGGAAACTAGATTATGCACTTAATCTGAAGTCTGTCTGCTATGAACTCTTTTATTCATTCATCACAAGTCCCTATAGTGACACTAACCAATATTATAAATGGCATTTTTTTTACTCAACATATACATCTTTTTTTTTAGATAATTACAACTTCACAAGTTTTCTAAATCCATATACCAGGTTAAAGCAGAAATTAGAGTTGCACATTTGACTGCCCTTCTTGTGAAAAATATTTGAGCTTATTTAAATTGGTTGAGTTCCTGTGTGGACCTGGATTTTAAGCGTCATTCAAAAATGTTTCATATAATTAAGAAGCTAACTGTTAGCCTGCTTCATCCGATCTAAAACCAGTGTTGGTGTGCGTTTGGTTCCACTGACCAGTTGAAACGCCAAGTATCTGATCATTTATGATCATCTAAAACCTTAAACTGATTATAAACTATAAAATGCTTCAAAGTATATGTATGCATTCATTTGAATCCTGTTCCTGGTAAAAGGTTGAATAAGTTTAAACCTCCGCACCTAATTCTTGTTTTTAATAATCAGTGAAGTATGTTGTCTATTCATTCCATCACAAAACAATTCAAATAAACAATTAAAAGCCCCAAATTAATATAATAATCTTCCCAATTGAGAATGTAATTCAAACTTCAAACAGCGTAGTATTCTCCTCTCTTTATACTCACCCACATCCTGTTTCATCCCATTTCTCAATATCAAAAAGTTAAACGTTCTTCTGTATTTGTCAACAAATTATTTCCTACTTAGTAGTGACGATAGTTACAGTCCAATAGTGTTAATGCCTATATATGTTCACAATCACTTGCACATATCATCATCATACACCAGTCTTACATAAATCCTCAGTAGTGTGGTAACAGTGGAGGTTCAATACATAAATATCATTTTCAAAACGGACTAAAAAGTTATGATTCTATTGGCTCTTCTCCTTTAGTAAGTGAACATGTTGAGTATTCGTTGGCTTGTTCAGATCACGCCGAGTGAGTGAAGTAAAATCTGATTGTCTCTCAGCAGAATGCTACAAACGCATGCCAAAGAAAATGCTTGGCTGGAGATCAGATATTGGACTCGGCATGTAGTGTTTGGTGTGTGTAGAAAGGCCAGACCCAGAGCCGTGTAAACTGTGCATTGAAGCGGTATGATTGGGTACTATAATATGCCAACCCTTCACACTCTGTAGCAGTCTGCGGCGGTAACTCGCACGGCTACGACTGGTTTGCTCAAATGCGACGGCTCCAAATGTCTTCAAGTCAAACAGAGGGATGTTGGTGGAAGGCAATAACAAAGAAAGGAAGAGCAAAAGAAGGATAGAAGCTTTCCTGTCCATCTCCATCCTTCAGATTGCTTCTTGTTTCAACAAACTCCAAGCTGATGTCAAAGTCAAGCCTCTGACATCATGCAGGCGCCTCCGTCTCATGACTCCTTGCCCTTCTCCAGGGAGCTGTGGATCTTATCAAGGGTCTTCTTGATGCGCAGCGCTGTGAGTCTGGCAGAGGGGTTCTGGTACCAACACTCCTTCATCAGTTTAACCAGAGCAGAGAGTGTCTGAGGGAGACAGCGTGTGTTAGAGGAAACTCCACAATCAATGTCTTCCCTGCAGCCTTCAGATAAAAAAAACAATTCTACAGATGATTGCATCGGAAAACTGTCTAGTTCTTATGGGTATGAAATTTTTATTTCATAAAAAATTTTAAGAAGCCTACGTTCATAAGCTGATATGGCAAAACCTCTTGACATCTAAAAGTGCAGTGCAAACCTGACACTAGTGTTAGGGTCGCGGTTGCAAAGCCAGTAAAGCAACTTAAGAAAAACTAAATATAGGTAACTTAAAACAGAACTAAGTCATTGTAGTTTTGTGCTGTCTTACTAAAGTTACTTCCTTAGATGCTCTTAAAGCAATTTATTTTCTAATTTGTGTCTTTGTGACAAATGTGAGTACAAAAAGGCAAGAAGAAAAAATGTTTTCTTTTCCTTACCGGATCTGAAAACCAGCGATTAGGAATGAAAGGCCTCTGCTGCTCCACACACACCACTTTCCTCATGTCCTCAAAGCTGGGGTCGTTTGGCACCTGATCGTAAAAGGGAGGTCTGTACTCTTCGACGATACCTGCAGTCAACAGAAAAAAAAAAAACAGAAATAAAAAAAAGAGCGAAATTACAAAAACTATTCTAGTCTACACAGAAGCTGGAACGATTGCGTCACCATGGCACCAGAGTTTCACACATGGCGCTCACCGTTGCTGTATGTGCGCCTCGCTATCTCCCACAGCACCAGTCCGAAGGCCCATATGTCAACCCTCTTGTAGGCGTCAAAGCAGTCTGTCTGAATGGTTTCATCCAGCACTTCAGGTGCCATGTAGCGTTTGGTGCCAACCTTGGGATTGTTGCCCACATCCAGCAGGTTGTCAGCCTGAGTGTGTGTCACAGCCAGCCCTGTAAATCACAAACAGAATCACAGCGAAAGAGCAGAAAGAAAAGGAAAGCTATGTTAATTACACACAGTCTACAAACCTGCAAGGTTTGAGAAGGGCAGAATCTGTTATATAAAATAAATTAATTATGGGAGATGAAGTAGTGGAATAAAAACTAACCAAGGTCTGCAATGCAGCAGCGCAGCTCCTTGGTCACCAGGATGTTTTTGCTCTTCAGGTCACGGTGTGCAATGGCCGGTTTTCCCTCGGTGCCAAAGATCTCGGTGTGCAGGTGAACCAGGCCGTTGGCGATTGACGCCGCCATCGCCAGGCCCTCCGACGTCTCCACCGCAACTCGCTGCAGGTAGTCGTACAGCGAGCCGTTTTCATGGTATTGAGTGATGAGCCACAGCTGAGTGCTGGAGTTTCGAGAAGTCATGTCGGACGCCATAAATCCTGGGAGAAACAAGCAAACCAAACTAAAAACTATGAACACTTGATTCTTTCATCCATTTATTTTGGTTCGGTAGTTCAAGTTTAACTCACCAAGAATGTTCTCATGCCTTAGCAGCACTGTGTTGTAGATCTCCGTCTCCCTGAACCAAGACTTTTCGTCTCTGGAGGAAAAGATTTTCACGGCAACGTTCTCCCCTTGCCACTGACCGCGCCACACTTCTCCATATCGCCCCTTACCTGAAACACAAAGAGTATTTTTTCTGTTCAGGAGCTATACTCGGAAAATGGCTGAACGAAAAAAATGGAAAAGCAACCAATATTCAATTTATTAGGTATGGCAAACTAAATTTGTTTCCGTCAGGGGGGGTTTTATGCGCATTTTGAAGACTCGTGTTAGAAAAGGTTTGAATTTGACGAAAACAGCCAAATAAAAAAAAAAAAAAAAAAAACACCAAACGAAGTGATTATTGTTTTGTCCAAAAAAAATTTGATTATTAAAGTTAATTACAATTTTGATATTTATAGGTAGATTATGTGGTGTTTTTTGTCACTACTGTGAAAAAGTTACATGCATTGATCTGCTTGATGTGTGATGGCACAATATGGATTCTCTGCTTTGCTTGTTAAATATTAATTAAACTGTATAATAATAAAATGCATATATAAATATGTCATTCTTATTTTTAAAAAATGAGTAAAATTAGAGCATGATGATTTTTTTTATTGCTTTTATCAAAATTACGGACAAGAAAAAGTCTTGTGCAACGCTTTCATTCACTGGTAGGTTTGTGCCTTACTAGAGGCACAAAACTAAAAACTTTCTACTTATTCTGCATATTCTGGTTGAGTTGCTTCGAACCAGTAGAAGAAAACACAGCTAATATTAAACATGGCTAATCAGAGAAGTCTAAGTCCGCTTACCAACACACTCCATCAAGCTGATCTGCCTGGCTACAGTTCTCTGGACGAGGAAGGGAAGACCTGAACCACTGCCTGAAGTGCATGAGTGATCCAAAAGATCCTGCAGGAGAAAGGACGAGCAGGTGCTCAAACTGAATCCTGTCCTAGTTCACTATGACTTTCTGGTTGTTTTTTTTTTATTTTTATTTATTATTAATCTGTACAACTCTTACAGCTAAAGTGCTGTCTCCCACATTGGAGGTGATGAGACCATCTCCCTGCTCAGTGTCAAACTCTTGCAGTCTCTGGAGGCGGCCACGGTGGAGCCTCCTGCAGGCCAGAACCGACACCACAGACAGCAGAACCAGAACCACCACGGGGGCGAGCACAAAGAGAGCCAATGTCTCCACCCGGTACCGAACCGGTTCCCCTTCAGGAGCTGTCGGAAAACAGAGAAAGAAAGGAGAGGATGCTTATGAGAACCTCAGTTATCCGGTAAGGCACTCGTTCTGATTCACGGTCCGACTCCTTGCTGTTTGACCTGATATAAGAAGCGACATCAGGAAGCTCCTGGTGGTGTTTCCGTTGCACATGTGCTTGGAGCAGCAGTGGACGGCTTGATGGATGGACGGCGCCGTGAAGCACTGCAGTCGCTCTTTAAAACAGCCATGCTCCAGCAACACCTCACCGCCGCTCACTTTAATCGAGGAGAAGCACCGGGTGCCTCGACACTCTGGGGTCTGAGGACATTTGGAGCCTTCGCAAAGACACATCAGGTGTCCTTCTGTAAAAGACATGAGGTTAAGTCCAACACACAAAGAAGGGACTCAAGTAATCTGAGGAAAAACCTCTTCAGAAATAAATATTTTTGTTTTAAAACACCTAAGCAGAAGTCATCACATCTTCACCTGACATGACAGGAGAAGTGTCTTGTAAACATCTTGCAGTTTTTTTTCCCCCCACAAATTTTATTGGGAAAATATATAATAGATGATTTGATATAAACTATCAAATATCATTGTAGCCATGGCTGAATGGTTAGGTTGATCACAACTCTGTGAGATGTCCAGTTATTTGGGATATTGGGATATCATCTCTGAGATACTTTTCAGAATTGTACTTGTGAAAAAATCTGGAACACAGTTTTGTTTTTCTTCCGCTTAATAATTAGGAGCCACTTTATGTTAGGAGCCACACATAAAATTTCACTAAAATGCACTAAAGTTAGCAGTTGTAACAGGACAAAATGTTAAAACGTTCAGTTTGCAATTGACTGCTACATTTGCACACTAATGCATAAAAATCTTCACTGAAGATGAAGAAGATGTAAAAGAGTACCTGAGTCCTCAGCTGATGCCTGTAGAGCCTGCAAGAGGAGCAGCAGAAGGACGTGGAAACTGCCAAGATCCATGTTTCCCTAAGCTAACAAAACAGATGAAGAGATGCCAGAGATGGAGAAAGGTCAATGAGGACAGACGCAATGTGCATAATCTCATTTACCGCCCTCTGTTTTCTGACAATCATGGATTCAGACAGAAAGAAAAGGACAGTTTAGGATTTTAGTGAACTTTCAGAGGCTCAGAGAAAATACAAATCTCTATTTGATTAGACTAAGGGTAACTTGAGGTCTGGCGGCCAAGGGCTGAATAGCCTAAGGTCCATTTAAGCATCAAACAACTAGAATTATTACAGAACAAAAACAAAATGTAAGTTTGTCCTCTTTAAAATAAGCTAAAGATGTGAAGCATCATGTTTGTAGATTTTGATTTAGAAATTGTGGGACAGACAAATGGGATGCAGCAAATTCAGGACCGGTGAGGACTATGAGAGTTACAGACACACACAAAAACAATCACATAAACTTACAAAGCTGTGCTAAAGTTCTGCAATAAGTTATTTAAGTATCACAGCTACATTTATTTATTGTTTTGATCTCAGTACATAAAAATGAATACCTGCTAAATTTGAAACAGATTCTGAATGCTTCCTGCCCAGAGTCAGCAAGTTTATTTCAATTTTAATTTTACTACCTCAACCTACAATAACCCAGTTTCACATACAGGACTCTTTCACATGTTCTGAGCAAACACTGATCGGTCAGGAAAACCTTTGATGCCTTAATAGTGGGGATTGTAGAGAAATTTTAACTAATAACCTAAAAAAAACAACAACAAAAAAAACCACTACACATACATACAGAAGTCGTGTCTGATTGAACACAAAACTAATCGACTCTTTACAAATCGAATACTCTTTTATTGAATGTTTTTAGGTACCAACAGGCATAAATAAATAGAAATAATCAACAAATGTGATGCATAAGCACATGCTTGATTAACCATACATGCCTTAATGTCAGGATTTAACCAACTTTCATTCAACCAAGCATGTAAGCTTAAATATTTTCTTTTTGAATTTTATTTTAGCTGCTCTCAACAAATATATTCTCAAGTAACAACACCCTTTTGCTAATTAAAGGGTCAATTACAACTCAATTAACTAACATGTATTCTAATAATTATGTATTGTACATTCCAGTGCAATAAATGGGAACATTTTGAAATCAAGCTATGTTCAAATCTTCAGCTTTTAGAAGTACTATTTCTTAACTTTTAACCAATACATTTGATAGTGGCATAATTTTAAAGTTCCCTTCCCATTAATTGCTTTTGGTACAGTAACTAGTTTAAAATGTTTGTAACTTACATACATTCAGGCTCGGCTAAGCCACGCAGTGTTTACATAATCTAGCATCGCGCCTGCATCAAATCGCAATACAAAAATGACTAAAATAGAGCAGCTTTGCCTCAAAGTATCATATTAATGCAGTTGAGCCGCTGATAAAGCAGCTGCTCGCTGCACAGATTGGTTTTAACCGACTTCAACAGATTCTCCGCAGTCGCAGTAGCACAGAAGACGAAGACTTGCCGTTGGAAGCGACTAGCTTAAATCCAACGACAAAAACCTTTTCAGACTGATAAAGAAACGCCACCAGGATGTTTCTGACGGTGAAGCTCAGTAAATGGGGGCCTGCTGGTACGCTGGGGCCGTTCACAGACTGGTTTATTGTCCGTCCACAGCCGCCTGAGAGGCGCCAGTGGGACAGGCTGTTAGCCCAGCGAGCTAAGCTACCTCTGGAGCACAGGGCTAACTCTGACAGGAATGGTTAAAAAAACAACCTACCTGGCGGAGGTGAGCCCTCTAACTCATTCTGGGAGCCCAGCGTGTCCACATACGAGGCTCAAATATTCATAGCGACGTTATCTGCAGCGTGAAGCCGTCCTAAAGCAGGGGTCCAGCCCACCCACTGGCTGCTTTCGTCTCCTGACGTCACCAAAACATTAACGTCGAGAAGCATTGTGGGGCAGCAGAGTCCTCCGACAGGCTGAAGACAAGCTGGCACTTTACTCAATTAAGACTGAATAGAGAGCAGTTGATACATGTTGCTTAGCGCCATAGAACATCAGCTCAATTAAAAACTAGATTTGTTGTGTCTAGATGTAATGAATCATTCTGTTCTCGTGGATTCGGCTCATTTTTGCTCGGCTTAACTAAAAAGAGCCGATTTCTTCTCATTTGCTACAATCTCCAACATGCACCGACTTAAGATATTTTGTTGAGAAGAGTGCGTGCATGCGTTTGCAGTGTTGTGCAAAGTCACATGCGACAAGATAGCAAACAAGTTCAAACTGAATTGATTAAATTATGTTCATAGTTCACCACCTGAACTGCAATCTGGCATCTGAACTTGGTTTGATATGCCATTATGGATCATATCTATATTGACGCTTGAATGTATTATGAACTTTCTGCCTATCTTAATGTCTCTGCATTTTAATTGACAAGAGATAAATAATGTCTGGGTGTTGATAAATGACAATAAACTATTTTTATATTAAACAAAAATGCTATACACACTGAAATCATTCTCTAGAAGGAGCCCTGACATTTGTGATAAATGATATTCTGTAAAAAAAACAACAATGTGAAGCAAAACCCTTTGTAATCCGCAATGCTAAATCTCCATTCTCTTGCTGCTTCCTTTACATACATTGCTTGACCTTCCTCTCCAGCGACAAACTCTGACTCTACCATCCACTCTGAGCAAAAGTCATTCCTGAATACTGAGATCAGGGCTTAGAAGAACCACATCTTTTTGCCTGTCTTCCTCAGATGCTTTGATCACTCCCACTGCTCACTTTGAAGCTTCCAGAACCTCTCCTAACACCAGACCCACCCAGCTGAACAGCCTCACAGCTTAACTAATGAGAATATTATTTGGCTCTCTGTGAAAGCTGCATGCCTGGACAACATCTCAGGCTCTTTCCTTAAAGATATCCCCCACCAGCTGCAATAGGTACAGCTGCATATTTCTCTCTAGAAAGATTAAAGCTGTAATTGTACTTGAAATATGCCACTGTTCTCCCCTTTCCAAACACATCTTCAGCGTTATCAGTTATAATTGCATGATGGCACTTACTTACACTGACTTTGAGCAATTGATCAGTGGCCAAAAAAAGCACAAATCTAAATATGTAGAGACTCCTGTTCTTTGAAAATAAAGTAAAATATAAATTAGGTGTGATTAAAACTATTTGCAAAGCACTGTGGACACATTAATGCTATGCTCTCAACAACCAGTTATCCATTTTGTCTCATCGTCACACCCACAAACCTCCGAGTATTATATTGGGATTTCAAGTGACAGACCAACACAAAGAAGGACACAATTATGAATGTGGAAGAAAGTAACAACTGGGTTTCATAATATATAACATTCACAAATGTAAATGCCTTTAATTAATGCTTTCATCCTGGCACATGTTTATGCTGTCATTCTCTTAAGGGAATTGCCTAAAATTAAACTTAAGTATATGTAACTATATGATAATGTACTCAAAACATGAAAGCTCAGTCTTCAAAGCAGCTGAACATTTTATCAATCCAACAAATAGTATAGAATGTAAATTTGAAGTTTAAGTACTCATGTTTAAGTCTAAAAGATTCTGAGGTTAGAAAAACAGCAGCAAACTGGTTTTAGTGTTTCTTTATCCCTGGATCAGATTATTTATGTGTAGTGGAGGAGTGTTGGGTATGATTCACTGTTACAGCTTAAGGCAAAAAGCTGTGACCTGTCCTGTAGTTCCAGCTACATGAACAGTGTTGCATTATGCCTCATGTGGGTGAGCTTTCACTCACTAATGCGTAAAACGCTGCTTCACAATGACTAAAACTTAGTTGACTAGTTTGTTGAGCAGTGCAGATCAGGCTAAACAACAGCAAATGTCACTGGAGTTTGCCAGAATGTAAAATGCTGCACTTTAAGCTAAAATTCAATAGATTCTATCATCTCCATCTGAAACAGTAATCACTCATCTTGTGATTCACCAACATATTTGTGCTGACACGATGCACTGGGTCAGATTTATTTCTAATTGTTGCACAACGCTTGCATGACAGGCAGACTGTAAATCAATGAAACAATGATGAATAATTTGTACAAGAATTTTAGATTCAAGAAAGATACATTATGTGTATTAGTTGATTAAATTGTTGAAGTGTAACAATTTAACAATTGGTTTTGAATGGGGAGTCTCCAGTTTAGCCTATAAACTACCAAATATAATAATTAGATTGATTGCCAGTCTTTCTTCCTACAATAAAAGCCAAAAATAATATGCTCATACCTCAGGGAACATTTAGTATCAATATTACAATTTATAAAGTTATTACACTCTTTCCAGGCTAAATGACTAATTATTTCTGGATGCTCAAAAACAGAGTTCATTGGGCCAGACGCTGTTTCTCGTTCTCCTGTGTCGCCACTAGATGTCACTAAAACAAAGCTGTGATTGAATGAAGCCTCCCAACTCCAGGAAGTGGAACAATCCTTTCATTGTTTCGATTTTGATTATGTTTTTGATTACATTCACCTTTGTTTGTTTCTTTGTTGAGATGTTTTAAATCTGAACAAGGGATTAGATTAGAGGAAATTATTTTCTTTTTATAGCTGATTAACAGCAAGACAACACCTAACTCAAGAAACAAACATATCCTTCAAACTTCTTCAACATCCATCCATCCATCCATCCATCCATCCATCCATCCATCCATCCATCCATCCATCCATCCATCCATCCATCCATCCATATTCTATACACCCTTGTCCCTAGTGGGGTCTGGAGGTGCTGGTACGTCTTCAACAGTTGTTCTACATTTCTTGTTCTTTAGTTTTTACATTTTTAAAATTTACTTATAGATCTTGTTTTGTTTTTGTTTTTTACAAGAGGAATTAGTGTGAAGTATTCCAACTTGTTTCCAAGCCTTTCAAAAGGTATCTGGGTTTCCATGGTAGCATGGTGCATCAAGAACTAGCAGCACCTGGCTGTAACATCTAGCCACGGTACGCACGATAATGTGTGAGCGTGAAGGGAATTTACTTCCTCACTTTGGAGCCAGAGCACGGTATAAATGTTGAGAATACTTTGAAAGGTTAGAACAGTCATAGATGAAATAAGTAAAGACAGGAGACTGAGGTTACTGTGAAGAGTTTGTGGAGAGGTTTTTCATTATGGAGAATAAGTTAATTTACATCATGCAGTGTTCCTTTATGTATCACATAGATGAAAGGTTATTGAATCACAGTCAAGATGGTTTGTGTTGTGTCTGCTGAAGTTTTCCTAGGTTGGAGAAACTTTCCCAAACAGTTTGTCTGGGAACTTATTGTTTTTCCCGTGGCCTTCCCAGCACAGAGACAGAGTGTTTAGTTTTCACATCCCGTAGACATGACAGTGAATGAGCATACAAAGTTGAATTGCTCCATCTGCCTTTTGTTT
>CAEFZX010031307.1:0-18847 GCA_903066825.1 Alfaro cultratus | reverse complement strand
TTTTACTAGAGTACATTTTTGTCTGTGTATTTGTACTTTTACTTAAGTACATTTTTTGAGTACTTTATACAACACTGGCAGAGACACAGGTGACATTAAATACACAAGAGGTAATCAGGGAACGAGACACACCTGGGAGTAATCAAGGAGAGACAGGACAACACGAAGAGCACAGAGACACAGAAAACTTGAAATAAATACACAGAAAAACATGGAACATGACAAATTGTTACTATTATTTATTCATCTACCAGCCATCAGAGGAGATGTCGTCATCTTAGTCAAGAGTTGGAGTGACAACCCCTTATGGTTGGGAGAGGCTGTTATGCGGCGTTATGGGGAAACTGAAGTCTGTGATTTTATAGAAGAGCTTTAGAATGATGCACAACTTTTTATGAATCGTTCGATGCTGTGGGAGTGCTGGTGGAGCCAGCTGCACATTGTCCAAAAACAAAAAATAAAAAACCTTCCACCTCCTACCACTTCCTGTTGTCTTCTTTGTTGTTTTCACCAGTAGCAGCATCTGGCTGGTGACTCATATGATGCCAAGAAAGTGTTTCAATACCACTGAAAAACCACCTCATCCAAAAAGTTTTTGTTTTTTTTTTTTGCTTTTTTCAAAATTGCCCTGTTCTCATTAAGCAAATATATTTTTGGAATTTCAATTTGCATAATTTTGTGGTTAATGGAAATGCAGCTAACTGTTACTGTTCAATCCTTGACAGTAATCTATTCTAGGCAGTGATGGGAGGGAATCTGTGGTTAGCTATGGCAGGGAACATTGTTGGGCACCGTATTCTGAAACAAGACTGCCTTAGACATTGCCTACTGAGAAGATAAGGTCTGAAAAGACTAAAAAAAGATGGTCAGTATTGATGCCAAGGAAGATTTTTTAACGATGAGGTAAACATCTTTAACTCTCCCATGGTTTTAGCGTGATGCTCAGGTGGAGTGAAGCAAACGTCACAGTCGGACAGCAGGAAAATGTGGCTGGGGGGGTTGTCCCGTCAGACCATCAGTTCCCGGAACCACACACAGAAAAAACCTTGTAAAAACGCAGCGCGGCCCTGCCGGAAATAAGTTTGTGGGATCCAAGCGACCCCATCTCTCAAGACAGCAGGAGGGTTAACTGGGAAAATGAAAAATTCCCCCACCTCTCTGTTCAAAGTCACAGACCACCACAGAGTCACAAATCAAGGCTTCCACGTCAAATCTTGAAAACATTAGGCGCAGACAAGTCAATGTTTTCTTTTTCTTTTACATAACAGCCACTGAACACTAATAGAAATCTGAAAGTCAAGCCCACACACAAAAAAAAAACAGAATATAGAAATCAGCCACCGATCTCCAATGTCTTCATCTTAGTGAGGAAGTCGTGCACTTTTGGGGGGAATTGCATCCGAAAGCGGCTTCTGAATGCAGAAATAAAGTAGTTCAGAATACCAAAAAAACATCAGGACCTGAAACTAGGCAGAACACCTCGGAGCTAGTCGCACCTTCAGCCAAGGTTAGAGTGACACACCAGCCGCATACTAATGGCTGCAAAGCAGACTCCCTGTCTGCAGGTGATGAATGAGTGTCATGTCAACAGGGAAGGAGAAGGTGAAGAGGAGGAGGAAGATAAAATTTGGCTCCAGAGATGGTGCCGGCAGGACGCTCAGGCACAGACTTCAGGAAGCCCGAACCGGTTCACTTTGCCATCTGTGGCTCAGGGCTGTGTGTGTGTGTTGGTGGGAGTGTGTGTAGGAATGTGTCAGTGCGTTAAGCTCTCATGCTTCCCTTTGACGGCGACTGACAGGAATGCTTTGATGGCAGCGTTTGGGTCTTTCTCTTTACATACAGCGCCGTTGCGCTTGCGTTTTTCTTTGGGTTTCTGCCGTCTCACCGCGCGCACAAACACACCCAGCAGCTCCGTCACCTCTTGCACCTCCGCCGAGCAGAACAGATGGGAGAACAGGAGAGAGGGTTCCCACGTCCGCTCCTCCGCTTCGTCCAATCTCGCCTCGCCTCACCTCATCCTGGCCCCGCCCACCTCAAACCTGCCAGAGCTCCGGTGACTCAGCCAAACCCGCGCCCACCACACCACACAGCACGCCGCTGTTTGGACGCACAACGGAGCGGGGGACAGCGTGTCGTGCTCACAGTTAATGAAAGTGTATTGTCATGCAAAAAAATCCCCACAAACACATGAAGCCAACGCACTTCATGTGTACATTAAGCACACATGAAGTGCTTTGGCTCTCTGATGGTCCAGAGAGACACTGGAGAGCCAAATTATGATGAGGTAATAAAACTGCTGTTAGTGGCAAACTATTCCCCATCTGTCTTCAGGTATGAGGCAGTCTGCTGCAAAAAAAGAGGCAGGAATAGTTTATTGCAACTGAGTGGTTAGAAGCAACACTTACTGGTAACTTTTTTTTTTTTACATCTCATATTTAATCTCTTACTTTAAATCAGGAGCGTCGAACTAATTTTCATTTTGTGCCATATCAATGTCAATGTTCTCGAGGGCCCGTTGTCCCAGAACTCATTAACAAATTGCTAAAATAAGAATAAATAGCTGTCTACGCATTCAGTAAGTAAGTAATCTTTTCACATTGACAATACCTTCAGGGATTTCACACAACTGTGTGAAACACTGCAGCTTTAAGGCTATCAGAGAACACAGTCAGATTTTTCCCAGTTTCCCCATAAGCCATGGGTACACCCTGTCTTCCCGAGGAGCAGAATGGTGTCACCGTCTCTGTGAATCAATGGCTTTTTCATGCAGAAAACCTCGGTTTCCCTCCGGCTGTTTTGTCACCTCCCATGAGGCGAGACGGAGTCCGAGGGACAGCTCGGGGACGGGCGCCAGATATCAAGGAATCGCAGCACACGGCTGCAGCGGGGCGGTAATCGATACGGAGCTGGCAAAGGGCCGGGGCTCAGGATAAACAGTGGAGATTGCTCAGAGGGGCTTGCATTGATGTGTGATTAAAGCCAGAGAATTGCCCCCTCCCTGTTACCCCTCACAACACCACCGCCCCCACCAAGCTACCGACCGCTCGGAACTTGTGAGTGAGATCTCTGACGGCGGGGTAATTGGTCTCAGGAAAAATCAATGGATCTGGTGAGTGAGCCGGTCACACCTTCCCGGGCAGCGCGGACGTTTTCACCTGCGGCTGAACTTGACATTTATGCTTGAATGTGCTCAGGGCCTGACCTGACCCAGCTTTATGCAGCAGGCAACAAATATTACAGAGGAGAATAGCTGCCATTGTGAACACCTTGGGTCGCTTTTGCCTTAGTTATTCTCCTTGGCAAACTGCTGGAACAGTAGTGTTTTCATGCAGAAGTCTGGATGCCATTTCGACCTCACACAGGACAAAGAAAAACACTTCTCAAAGCCTTTAAATATCCGTTTTGTGCCGAAAAGATCGTATCTCCTAATGAAATGAGAAATTAGTGACGGAAACCAGCGACGAGTGGAGTCAGGTCGAATGCTTGAGTTGTACAACTGAGGCGCCTCACGCTGTGTTCAACAAAACGGCCCTGTGCGGCTCGAGCCTTCGTTTTTCTAAAAGGTCACTGATGATGTGGGGACCCATCAGCGTACATCCCACCAAATGACAGCTGTGCCTGGGAGCCATCTCTCTTGCAGGGCGGTCCAATTAGAGACGTTCGTGTATCAATCAAATATCAAATAGCATCTCATCACAATGCCTGTCTGTTTTTGAATCCCCCAGCCCCTCACACACACACACACACACACACACGCACACACATACCCAGGAGATTCAAGATGCTCCAGCGAATCGCTTTTTGACCCCACAATTCTTTTGACTTTTTTCCCCCCAGACATCCAATAAAAATGTAGGATTGCAAGACATGCAACGTGTTCTGCAGAGACACACACGCGCACACACGCGCACGCATAGAGCGCAGGTGACCGAACCAATTAACACCATAATGAGGTGGTCTCCAGTCGCAGTTCGACTCTGTCCACAAGCTCAGCAGGACGCGTGGCTCTCATCATCCTGGATGTGACACCAATCTTACTGGAGCAACTCGACCCTAATGGCTAAACTGATCTGAAGCAAGAAAGAAAAATGTTATCTTAACATAGAAGGTGTAGGCAAGGTTTAACATTTTAGCACAAAATCAAACAATCTCTTTCTAAAGATGTACCAACAGAGGTCTTTATGAGCAGAAAGTTGCTTCTTCACTTCTTCGTACTAGTGTGCAAGCAAATACAATCCTACATGTTTTTCTTGTAAATACTGTACAATCCTTGTTCCTTATGGTAGCTGCCTCTAGTGTCATATCAAACACAATAACTGTGTGGTAGTTCAGGCTCAACATGAATTAAAAGTCCTTTTAAGTCTCGTTACTTCATTACATCATTGACTTCGACGTTGACTTTTTATTTTAAGACATTTTCATTTGAACACCATTTACTAGTCCTGTCATTTCTACCTTAAGCTAGGTGCCACTCTACCCAGCTTTCACAAAAATCACAAACTTACCAACTTCATGAGGGATAACAGACTGCAGGATCTGTCAATCCAACTAAGGCCAACTGGAAGAATTGAACTGGTAAGCAAACTCATCAGGATGGTAGTTTGAAGGGTAAATGAAGATACCAATTAGCTGTTTGCCAGCTGCCAATAAACCATTAAAGAAGAAGAAGTTAAGGAGGAAAAAGTAAACAAACGTACATGAAACTTGGTGTAGTTAGAGAACACCTGTTTTGCAGTTGGGTGGGGATTATAAAAGTCACTGTCCCTACCCGGATTGGCTACTTAGATGTGGTGGAAAAATCACCATCTTGGTCCCTTCAACACCAAGTGAGACTTGGCCCAAATACATCTGCAGCAACTACAGTGTTTTGATTAGAAAAAAAAAAAAGTGGCCTGAGCTTGGGGAGAAAAAAACTCCCCTGCAAACGGTTATTTGTCTTCAGTTCCATCCATCATCAATGTTCGCTGCTTCTTGCAGGGTCACAGGGGAGCTGGTGCCTATCTCCAGTGGTCGTTGGGTGAGAGGCGGGAGCCGCCCTGGACAGGTCGCCCGTCCATCACATGGACAACGCAGACACACAGGACTAATGCACACACACTTAACTAGAGTGTGAGAGAGATTGAACAAACCTAACAGACATGTTTAGTGAACTGTGCGAAGAAGCTGGAGAAAATGAGAACAAACATGGTGCAGGTTACCTTTCTTCCATTTCATCTAAATTCTTTAAGTGTTTGTCTTATGTTATGCGTGTTTTTTTTTACTGTCCTGTAAATGGTTTGCACTAGTTTGTTTGAATTACTTTGTCGCAGTCTAATGATTTTCCTTTTTCGCCCAAAAGGAGAACGAAGCACAGAGGGCAACAGGCCAGTACTAATTGTTTTTGTAAGAAGCACGATGAGAGTTCACTGCAGCCCTTTTATATGTGAGTATTATTTTTTTTTAGATGAAATGATGAGGATGGCAGCTTACTCACCAAGTATTATCTTACTTACAGTATCAACTGGTGTGGCCCAATGTGTGACTGGGGCCCCGTAATGAACCCAGGACCACTGCACCATCAAATCCTTCCACATGTTTTTACACTCCATTTTGCTTAATGGGATGTTTGCTGTGCCCTTCATATGACCCTGAAGACCTCCCCAATAACCCATAAAGACCATCTACACTCTGGCTGTATCTTGATGTCATATCAAGTTCTTTGTCCTCTCTGAAGGAACAAACTGCTAAAAAGCCAAAACACTGAATTCCTTTAAATCAAGGCTAAACCCCCCACTTGTTTAGAGTTGCCATTGATTAACAATAACCGGAACATTGATCAATATATTTACCAGGTGATTTTGAGGATGCCATTTGACAAAATGCAATGTTCATTGTTTTTTTGTGTAAAGCAGTTTGAACTGCTGACATGTGCTATGCTAATAAACTTGATTTGAAATGACTTGAAGAGGGCGTTGAAAAGTTCAGGGCTTAAAGTTGTTCCCCTGCTTCTCATCTTGATGTTGGCGTATCCAAAATACCGTCACATGTGGCTTCATATGGCCTGCCATGTTTAGTTTGTGTACATTTGGTTACAGTGTGTGGAATAAACATTTAGTTGCTTTTTCTAAATTTGAGCGTTGCCTATAATCTACAGTTGAGCTTTCTATGCGTGAGCTAGAGCCTCCAAGTGGTCAAATAATCACTACAAAAGTAAATCAGGTCAGGCTGTGGTCAGTTGGAGCCACGTCAAGCATCTGGCATCTAGAGGTGAGTGAGTCTTAATCAGAGTAGTCGGTATAATGGGTTTAACAAGTGTTATTTTCAGGGGATTGCTACAATATCTGATTAGATTTGGGGTAAAATTCCTGGCAGAGATGAATATCTGAATATTTTTGAATGCCCTTGTGCCCCCACAAAAAAACAAAACACTGTGGCAAACTGGTTTAACTGGTGATGTAGTAGTAGCTGTGCAGGAAGGCAATATTAAAACAACTTCTTGTGCCACAGAAACACAAGTAGTAGAGTTTAAAGGAACAAATTAAGTTCTTTAAGACATCAAACGTGTCTGTCAAGCTCAGGCTCATGGCTGATGGGCAAGAAAGTTACTAAACTGAACCTAATTAGCATTTAGTGTAGGTCCAGGACGCCCTGCTGAACACAACAAACATCTGAATTCTTCTTTTATTTAATCAATGCATGTAATGGCGGTTCAGCTGGTTTTATTTATCTTGCGAGTCTTTAATCTAGCAGCAATTTTCTACATATCAGACACTTACGGACAAACAGAATAAGCCGCGCTGTGAGTATGAATAATCTCTCAAGCACACGGCAAATCACAGAAGTGTGTAATAGAGTTCGCCAGCAGTGTGCCTTGAGAATTGATTCAAATATCAAATAAAGATTAAGAAAGCAAAATAATGATCAAGCTTTGGCTAAATTAGGTTTCTCACTGCGTTGGTGCCAGTTTGATCAACCAAACAGATCTCTAGATGCCGTCAAATCGATAAGTGCAAGAAAATCCAGATGTAAGTGATATCAATGGATTTTATCAGCCGTGCGGGTAGTGACAGCATTGCGGTCGTGGCATTGGGCGTCTTAAGAGTTTTGCAGCAGCAGCACACAGAGGCGGCGCGATGAGGAGGGGCGATATTACACTTGAAGTTTTTTCGCTGCTGAAGAAACTTTTGAATCTCTCGCTTGTGATCAAAGAGACAGTGTGAGTCAGCCCGAGCTTTAGTTTATCCATCTGGTCTCTCCTCAGAGTTGAAACACAAGTTCGCCCGGAATAATAATAGCACCTTGACGAGGCTCCGTGCGGCGCACTGCAGCATCGGGGCAGGCATCTTGATTCATGGCTCTGACAAAAACCCTCTTGTTTATGATCACACAACATCTGTTGATGCTGAATCAGTCCTTGTAATCAGAGCTCGGCTGCCATTTGATCGTTTTATCAGTCCCAACGTGGTGCGACTGCGACTTCCAGGCACTTTGCAGCACAGGCTGCCTAATAGGAGGTGTTGTATTTACTGCTATCCAAACAAAAGGTATGGATTTTTATGTTGACCGGCATTTTTTGTCTAAGATGAGCAAGGCTACAATCAGGGTGCAAAAACTGCAGAGGAACCGTTTTTTTCCCCCAGTAAAAACCAAGAAGACCTTCAAGTTTTTTTCTTTGTTGTTAAAGGTAACTAATTATTCTTCCATGAACAGGTTAGGCTAAGTCTACGAGCTGTACGTGTTCATTATTTTTTTATAATAATTTCTACGCAATTTTGAGCTGTTTTAGGGCCTCTTGTCACTTTAAATCCAAATAAGCCGCTGCTGGCCAACTCAACTTTTACACTCTCGCATGAAAATGGCAACAAACAGACGTGCAGTTATGCAACCGGACCTCTTCGAAAATCAGAAGTGGAGCTTCCTGCACAACCAAGGAGAGCGCGTTGTCTTCTGGGCGGTAAGTCGGCAACAAAACACTCGTCTTTACCAGCAGCCGTTTTACGAAAACCGGCTGACCAAACCTGCAGGAGATCAGGTTGCGTTGCTAGCTAAGGGGCGGGGCTTCACTGGGGTTGCTAGAGTGATTCGACAATCAGGAGGTTTTCCAGAAAACATTAACTTATTGCCAAAAACAAAACCAGCTGGATGGTTTTTGGGCTGTTATTAGAAGCAGTAGAAACCCAAACGGAAGTATAAAAACATGCAAAATGTGAATTTCGCATTTTACTTTCCCTTTAAATACATTTTCAGCTGATGACGTTTCAAAATACAGGGAACGATGCATTAAAGGTTACAGAACAGAGCCGAACATATGATGTTGAATCTACCAGAAACCTCACAACATGCGGTGTGTTTGTTTTTGTTTTTTTCTGGGTGTGTGTGTGTGTTCTTCCAGTAACGTGTCTCACTCTAAATCTTCCGCTCCCGGTGGAGTCTGATAGCAGACTGCCAAGCGAGGCTGAGGGGCCAAATACAAGAGACCTTGATCCAGAAAAGCTTAGCCATCAGCCTTCTTGAGGGCTGTCACAAGCCTCCGACTGTGTATGTGCTGAAGTGATTATCTGTGTGGGTTTTATTCTTATTCTGGGCACATGTAGGTGCTAAATGATCACCAACGTGGTGTTTCGCAGAGCCCTGCCCTACCAATCACTTTACCGTGCTTCAGGAGTTGCTTCCACCTCACTGGACTCGACTCGGGATAATGAGAAACGACTGTAAATCACAGATTGAGACATTAACCTATGGGGATAATAAACAAATCTAGAAAAAATCCCGCCATCTCAGCCAGTGGGCAAACTAAGAAATGAGACTTTTTGAATTTAATTGGGTTTTTACATTTAACGCAGTTCACCGTTGCGGGGAAGCTCTGCTCTTAGTAAACTGCACATGTGATTTTGCTAATTGAATTTCTAAGGAGGGACCTTCACACTGAATGAACATGATATTAAGAAAGAAAAGCATCCAGAATGGGTGACCTCAGCAGAGTCCTCAGGCCTGCGTTAGAAACTCAACGGCCTTCTGTTGTCGTGGTCGCCCGGGGGACAGATGGACGGACACAGACACGAGCACTTAAAGGAATTACGGTGCTTATCATAGCGAAGTTTGCTTTCCTTTAACAGCTTGCCTGTTTATTCTGCCAGATAACCGAAGGGAAAACAGTGGACCTGGATCAAGACACACACACTGCATCCGTCCCTCTTTGGACGTCTGATCCGAGGTGCCGAACAGTCCAAGGAGATCCGGCCCGACTGAAATAAATCAAGGCTTTGAGAAAGAACGGAAAACTCCGAACCCCAACTTCTACCTTTTTTTAGTTGTCGAAAGACGTTTTGACGCACGGGGTTGTTTTGAGCTGAAAGTTCGCCGACCCTTCACACACTTTGTCTTTGTTTGTCCAACCGTTACAATGTTAGATGCCATGTAGTGTGCGTTTCATTTTTACTGTCAGATCCCACCCTTAAAGTGAAAAGGTGAATTTTCTTCCCTTAGAAACGCCAAGCGCGTCTCCTGACGTGCTGGTTGTATCTGCGGTGAGGCTGGCGGGCTTACAGTAATCGTGGCTGAGCTAAAGTACGACTTTGGGAACTCTGCAGTGCATCAGAGCGATTCTCTGAGGTTTATGTTTAGACATGAGAAACCCCCTGAGGCAGAGGTTTGTTTTCTTCAACAGGGACTACAGTGAGGCTATAAAACCCTGATAAAAGGGTGTCACACACACAACGGGGCCCAGCTGTGATAAAAGACCCTGACTGACAACTTCACTGGTAAAGAAAAGCGGCGTCCTGCCAAAACATCAGCGTTCTGCAGCACCGTTCCAAAAATATTACAATGTAAAAGTTTTCTACAGTACGGCTGATGTTTGAGGAAAAATAAAGAAGTAATCTTGGAGCGTGTGTGTCGTTGGATTTTCAGTCGTTCGCTCGTGAAAATTAAATAAAATAAAAAATGCTGCTGCGGTTTGTTTTGGACGCGTCATTCAAAACAGATACAAGGCGAAACATAATTGGCCGTATAATCTTGGCGTTTGGTTTCGGGTTTTCATCATTTCTTTAAAATGGTTCGGCATGTTCCACAACGGGCTGTAATGACTTACTGAGAAACAAAATAAATAGACAGAAAGTTTGAAAGCCCCACCCCAAATCTTTCATGTTTACTTTTGAGTTATTGTCAACATCCAAACAGATTTTTACTGTGATTTTATCAGTTCACCCTGGTAATTTTTTACCCACATTTTTGTCAACCCAAGCCTGAAATTTTCCATATTTTCTAACCCATATCTCCTAAGACATTTACAAATATCTGGTGTTTAACCCCTTAAAAATTATAATCTTCTACATTTTTACAGTATATCCCACTAACATTGACATAAATTAGTGAATACAGGAGAAACACCTCTTGAAAGACTCAAAGGAAAGTTTATTTGCCTTTCTGCGGTACATTTACCCAATTTTTTATGGACTTCTTTTTATTTACAGTGTATGCACATTTCAAATATTTGGATGCTTTTCTGGATCCCCAACTCAAATTTCAAGCTTATTTTGGGAAAGTTTCTAAAATTGACTGCTGTCTTCTGATAAGATCATATTTGTCTGGTAATATTTTCATGTTTTAATTCTGTCAAACCATTAATACTGTGTGACCAAACAAACCAATCAGTTTTGAAGCAGGCATTGTTCTTATGCAAACAACCGTTGGATGTTTTAGATCAGAGACTAATGAAGTGCCGTTGTTGTAAAATCCAGAAAAAGTGTAATCGCTTCAGCTTAGATAGCTTTACACTTCTATCTTTTATTAAATTGACTTATAAATGTGCTTAGAAACTCGTCCCAGAGGTGATTAGTCAAAGGATTTCGAAGCCACCCACAGCAGGAGTCATAAGAAGGAGAGATGGAAATAAAGATAGAAATATAGCATCCTGTGGGAAGTCATCTTTTTCATTTAGTTTGCCACCAATCAGTTTGTAGAGCTAGTTTTAAAAGGATAACTTCTTAAAGCTCATCTAGGCACTGAACCTACAAACTAGCCCTTTTGCAAGAGGATCAGTTGACGAGACAAAAACATTATTTTTTTCATCTTTCTTCACGATTAAGTAAATACATAAAGCTTCTGTCTGGCAGCTGAGACGAATGTCCACGTTGTTCAATACATCTGCGAGTCTTGGAAGAGCGGTGGGCATGTTGGCGCCTTCTGGTCAACAGACAAATCACTCAGCGCTGGAAGGACAGGCATGAAAGTCTGCGCACCACCTGGGCCGACTGCAAGAAGGCCTCAGGCTTGTACCGCCCACGATCCCCGAACAATAGGAACAGTAAAACATCAACAGGACACTCTGAGCCTTCATAAAGACCTCAGCGGGAATGTGGAAAAGAAATCCACGGGCCAATCCGAAGCCAGTCGCACAGGTTACCCTCGGGTGCTTTACACCAAGGTGACTCTCTGTCCTCGCTGCTGATTTGCCTCCACCGCTGAAAGACCGTCACTTCTTCAAGTGGCCGTGGTTATGAGAACTCACTGAAAATGTGCGTGACATTGACTCAGTGGGCACACAGCGGCACCATGGGTACGGCGTTCAGACTGTGAGTGTTGTAATCGCAGCTCAAGGCGTTAAACTGCTGGTAACATCTGGAACTGCAGCTGTTCTGTGCAGCGATGAGTAATTTGGGATCCCACACGCCGAAGAAGAACGTCACGTTCACCTCGCCACCGCAGAGTTGAACCCGAAGTCCGACATCCTGACGCTGAAGACGAGTGAGACCATCAAACACTGAACTACAGAGTGTGAATGTTTTAAGAGGCAGAAAATTCACTGAGGATTTTGATGAGCAAAATGCATAAAAATGGAAATGAAAGTCGCTGTACTGAGTTCAAAACTGGCACAGGAAGTGACTTAAATGGGGAAATCTAACAACCAATGGGAAAAGACCATACTGAAGGACAGCATCACTGGTCAACAGCCAAAAAAAAAAAAGTCTGGTGTTTTTTCAACTGTTTTAGGGTCATTTTCATGTGCCGAATTCAAAAATCCCTCTGGTTCTGCTCAACTTTCTGAAGTATGGAGCAACATGAGCATCAAAATGCATGAGTTGTTCTCACATATGGATCGGTTTCCTGAGAATCTGGGATCAATGAGTGATGATCAGGAGAGATTCACCCAGGACAGAAAAGAGACGGAGAATTTAGCACAATGAAGACGTAATGTTCAATTTACATGTACTTACCCTTATCACTGTTCACTATTCAATTGTGCAAAGTGCAAATGGACATTGGTAAAATAAAATAGCCTAGTTTCTGCTTGGATCAAGCTTCGCTAAAAAAAAAAAAAAAAAAAAAAAAAAAAAAAATCCACCCACTATTTGTCTTTTCTCTATCCTTCTCTCTGCTGCACATCTTCATCTTCATCTTTACCTTATATATATATAAAGTAGATATAAATCTATATATTTATGTCAAAGATATTAAATGTAGAAATGGTTAATTTGTAATGAACATGTAACATATAAGCTGAAAGGCTTCGGGATCCACATGTTCAATCTACACACCACTTATGAAGTATTTTGATTTGGATTGCACTGATAAAAGTTGGAGTGTTTGACTGAAACAACTGTTACCGTTATGACGGGTGTGTGCTTTAAATCTAAAACTAGAACTATAAAGTCGCCAAATTGTCGTAATGAGTTGAAACAATTAAGCAAGGTACCGTCTGAGCAAAGTAATATTAGGATTGTAAGTCCAGCAAACTCGTCCATATGCAAACGTGAATTTTTCACTAATTATTTGTAAAGGCATTTCCTAATATTAACTGGAACCACAACAACAAAGAACATTTACCGTCTACCTTTTCGTGCAGGTAAACATGAGTCGTTCTGTACTTCATTTATTATTGTCCTTTGCCACGAATTCAATTTCAATTTTCAATGTTACTTTAGCGTCTTTTGTTTGGGATATAATACTAACACAGTTTGTTAGGAGTTGGGACCACAGCTTGCTGTGTTTGGCAGGTTTTCTCATTTAATACATGGACCATTTCAGTCTGTAAGCACATTCCCAACACCAGATATCACTGTTCACTGCACAATCATTGCTTGACCAAGCAGTCCCACGCATAATGTGTTGTGGATACCACAACTACTCCCTGCTGAGTGTTTCAGCACTTTTTCACCAAACACTAAAACTCTCTTTACATCTCCGCTGTGCCGATTCGACAGCAACACTCCGAATGAGAGACATGAGCGTCAGCAGGAACGTCAAGCTGAAAAACCGGTGAAGTAAACTCTTTCTGGCCGGCGGTCATTCAAAAGCGTTTCGTCAGCATCCGCTGCTGCCAGCTGTTGCTGATCTGGCTTCGGGGTTGAAGCTGCGTCACGGCAAACGGCTCAAACGGTGTGGTGAGTGGCAGGTATTGAGTGGGTGGTCAGCTTGACCGGCTAGAGCCGCAGGGCAAAGCCGATAGCCTGGGAAGCTCAGAAACTAAACCCACATTGATCAGACGCAGCGTTATGACAGGCGGAGCGAGTAACGGGCGGGTCACCGCTTCACCGCTGCATCTGTTGTGGACGGGATGAATCAGGCAGTCGATGTGTTGGAAGAAGGAAAAAACGTGGAAGGTTGAGGTTTTGACCGAGTTCAACAGATTGTGATGCCTAGGTTAAAAACTCTTGTGCGGATTTCCCCGGTCTGCAGAGGTCAGTATCTTATCAAAAGCTGTCCAACGGTGACGAACCAGCAACAGGGTCAAAGGTGTCTGAGGCCTATTGATACATGTGGAGAGCAAAGGCTACACAGTGTGATCTGATCCACTGAGGCTGAAACTGCTGATTCTGGTACAGAACAGCAATAGAGTCTCTAGAAGCGCCACAAATTACAGCTGTAAAATACCATTTTACAGGACAGACACTCTTCTCTATGAGGAGCTGTAAGCTTTGAAGACCATAACTCACATTAAGCCAATTCAAGGCTGAAGAACTAGAGGAACCAGAATTGTACTCAATTATAAATATTGCAATTGTTTTGATTCAGTAGTTTTAAATACATTGTTTTTCTTTTTATTGCACTTTCTGATTTTAACTTTTTATTTAACCCAACCTTCAAATTATCTCCAAATGCAGGAAGCTGATGATAGCGGCACTCGTACTGGGTCAACAGAACCAAAATAAATACTCTGTGGTCTTTTCCCAGAGACAAAAAGGAAACGCTAAAATCTCACTCCACTCCATTTATGTTTACATTTTGCAAAGAAGGAAGTTGTCCTGGTCTTCTTCGGAGGTTTTTGTGTCATTTCCTTGAGTAGTCCTTGGTGCAGCGCCATCACAGGCGAGGAGGTGAATAGACCTTTCAATTAGTTTGGATCGTTTCACACAAAGCAGTGTGAAAGCGAAACGCATCAGCTGAAAATGTAACAAATGATGCAACTTTAGTCCCCAATAGAACCGAGTCATGCAGACTATCAGGTGTGGAAACACCCTGCGACCTCTGACCTACTGCTAACGTCTTAGTACCAGACACCACACCGCATCTTCAGGTGTCTAGTGCTGCAATATTAGGGAGCTGGTCGATGCGCTACGTCTAATCAGTGTAGAACCAAGAGTTAAAGTTATTGCATGGTACATTGGGACCAAAATTGTATTAAAAATATAAAAAACAACCATCAATCTTACTAAATAAGATTAAAATAATTGTCTTGTTCTCGTTTTAAATGAGCCAGTGGGGCAAAGGACTTGTTCCGAGGGCGACCTGCTGTACCGGCCGCTTCGTAATGAGAGAAATATTACAAAGCTTCTCTGACCCTACTTTAACGCCAAGGACTTTATGGCTTTATGTGCCTATTTATGACCACTTCCTTCCTGGGTGCAGCAGAAAGAAGGGCCGGCGAGTGCCACTGTGGCTCTATCACTCTATTAACAACGGGAGGACACACAGCAGAGGAGCACATTCATCATCCAGCCAACAGCCGGCCCAGTGGACGGGG
Organism: Alfaro cultratus; assembly: GCA_903066825.1. Taxonomy (NCBI): domain Eukaryota; kingdom Metazoa; phylum Chordata; class Actinopteri; order Cyprinodontiformes; family Poeciliidae; genus Alfaro; species Alfaro cultratus. Next base: position 3,906 of record CAEFZX010031307.1, on the reverse strand, counting down.
AGCAACACACACTGCGCCGAGCTCACGTTTGCTCACCGCGAGCTCGGTGTGTTTGTGTGCGGCCGATGACGCCGAATCCCCTGTGTAGTTGAGGTAAGTGATGGCGACACCCCACAGATCCTCTCCAGACAGCTGGGAAAACTCTAATGAGCCCGCAGAACCTGCCGAGAGGTGTGTGCGTCGAGCGTCAGTGGATGAGTGAGGGCCTGCGCAAGAATAGGACGTGTTTGGACGGATGTAAATCATCGCTGTTTAAAGAACACCTCTCCCCTCGCGTCCTCTAAATATCTCCGTAAATCCGAGACGATGTTGAATTCGTCCGGACTGCTGCATCATGCGGTTCCCATGGTAACGCAGGATCCTGTCTACTTGTCTTTGCACTGTGCGGGTAAAAAAAAAAAGAAAATCTTTCTTTGCAGCACTTTTTAGTTAGCACAGACTGGATAAGTGTGTGTGGCTTATGTTGTGTGTCACTCATGACAGGCGCCCAGCAGGAGGGGACCACGCGCTCCATCTTGTGACCTTCGCCGGCGCAAACAGCGTTGCCATGGCAGCACTGCTTGATGCTTTCTGACAGTCCTGATTCGTCCTTGACAGTAATACAGCTGCAGGCCTTAACGTCCTTCCATTGTCCTTGTCTGGACTACAACATATATACAGTATATATAAATATATATAGACATTTAGACATATATAATAATATATTATATATAATATTCACAAATACATTCAGATGAGGAAAGGAATTGTTAGAAAAATGCAAAAAGCCTTAAAATTCATAAATATCTTATTTTAGTGGCACAATCTTATGCTGATTTACAAAATTCATCCTATAAGTTGAGCAGGTTTTTCTCCACTGGAGAAAAAAAAAGCCATATTAAAAAACACAGAATCATTGCTGACCCAGTTATTCCTAACAATCTATTTAGAATAAATTAAGTTGCTTTTTAAAAATATGACTTTTAGCAGCTGATCAGAGTGGGCTCCCATATGTGTTTAAATGTTTTAAAGGGGCAGTATTGTGTAACAAAAAACATTTTAGAGCTTTAACATCATGTCGTAAAATGTTAATCCCTCATCAAAACCATACCTGGAGTGTTGCCTCGATTTTTTCATGCATGTTTGAGAAATCGTCTAATCTCCGTGGCAACCACTCAGCTGTGCAAAACGCCTTGAGGAGAACCAAAGCTTCCACCTCGCAGAGCAGCCCTGCTCCCCCGCTCAGCTCCTCCAGACTAGCTGGTAGCAATTAGCAAACGCCTGGTGGAACTGGCAATTCAGTAAAGAAGAATAGTTAAAGATCTGACTGTCTGTATGCTCTAACCTTGTGACATTAGACAAGACTAAATCTTGCCCCATTGACCAAAACAGTATTAACAGCAGCTGTGCTCAAGTGATTTTTTTTTAAAAAATCGATATCTTTAAGGGTGCGTTCACACCAGCCCTGTTTAGTTCACTTTATTTAAAGTCCAGTTCATTTGGGAGGTGTGAATGCGCCCCAAAAGAGACCAAAAAAGCAAGCTCTAATCCGCCTAAAAACCTAGGTTTGGTGTGGTTTTAATGCATATGTGGATGCCAAGTGGACCATAGACTGCTCCAAAAGCAGCGCTGCAGCGCAGGGCATTCTGGGTAAACACAACCAATACAAACATGCGAGTCTAGCGCTAGCGGGAAAAAAGGCTTGTGGTTTTTTAATCAAAGACAAAAGAGAAATCCTGTAACGGCTAAAATCTTACGCCGCTCATGTCTACTTTGGTGGTTTTCTTGTAATTTCCTTCAGTGGTTCTTGGTGCAGCGCCACCAACAGGCGAGGAGGGGAACAAGTGTTTGGATCATTTCACACAGAGCAGCGTGAAACTGCACCAGCTGAAAATGTGACAAATGTTGCAGTTTTGGTCCCCAATCAAACAAAAATCTACCAGAGTATCAGGAGTGGAAACACCCTGAATATGGTGTGAAAGACTTTGCAATAGAAACAAAAAAGAAAACATTTCTTTCAAGGCTTTACGAAGGGTGCCCATACTTCCATCCACAGTTGTGCGCAGTGTATCCATATGCCCAGACACATGCTCTCATGTAGTGAAATTACATTTCAGCTACAGCCAGAGCGAGCGCTGCGAGGCCCCCTGCTGGTCCCTCCACCACGTCAACAGTTAAGTGAGACAAAACTGTAAGAGAAACAAGAGACTCTGCACATTCACAAAAAGCATACCAGACTCTCTCCGTCCACCGCCAGCCCCTCCATCCCACTCCGAACCTCAGCCCTGGTTCGGAGGCTAAAGGCGCAGCATGGTGGAACACAATCACAGGACGGGAAGGTGTGATTTCACATTGCAGCCGCTGGTGTTGTCATGATGGGATCCAGTTTCTTAACCCACATGCGGAACAACACCAGGAGAACTGGAAATCAGATAGTTTATTTGAACAATATGAAAATGTTGGTGAAAGGGTCTGGTCCTTGGGGAAGGCACACCGGGTCGTCTGCACACTGAAGAGCAGCAAAGAAGATGGTGAGTTTGAGGTAATCGGAAAACTGGAACTTCGAGAGAAATTAGATTGGTCTCACTTGATTTGCAGGTTACTTCCACCCAGAAGAGGGGAAACTGTTGGTTCGTGGTTTCAGTATCTTTGTGGGTGTCCTTAAGGTGATCCAGGTTCCAGAGTGAGGTCTTGACTGAGTAAATTCTGGGTAGATGGCGTGGAGGCTGCAGTGGAGGGCGGACAGGTAAGTTCAGGTGTGGAGGAGAACAGAGGAGTGAGCCGACTGCCAGCTGGGTAATCCAGGAACGGTTTGAGATTAATCTGCAGAGATGAAGAAGGGACTCGGGCAACCAGTGAGTAACTATCCACGGCGTCACGAGGAGGGAAAATCCAAAAGCCAGGTCTAGGGTTTTCACAGGGAAACTTCCAAGGCGTCACGAGGAATCACCTGAGAGAGAAACAACAAGAATCGATTACTAGAAGGTCTTCTAAGGAAAACAGAACGCTAACTCAGTGGGCTCAGAGTACCATTACTGGCAAACACTCAGGCGACGCTGGCAGTCTGCTCCTCTTATGTTCCAGGATGACTGGGTGATGAGTCACAGGTGCACTGACTGAGTCAGAGGGCACGCCCCTACAGGTGTGCAGCCTCTAACACCATCTGGTGGATAAAGGATGAAGCAGAAGGGGAACAGAGAAAACCCCCACAAAGAAAACCAAAAGCCCCGGTTCCCAACAGTAGTGAGGAAATGTTTCACTCTGTAATAGATGGGGCTGTAGTGAGATAACCTGATATGTCTGATGATGGTGCTAGAATAAACACACACACATAACACTTCCACCATCACCTCTGCTGTTAATCTCTGTCTGGGCTGCATTGGGACCCTTAGTGCACACCCCTGACGTTGACAAAAGAGCTTAGCGTGTTTTTGGCAGACCCCTCCACCCCCAACCCCAGCTACCTGCTCCGCACTTTATCAAAACCACAGGAGCCAAAATGGCGAAGGATCCATCAACGTCCCCTGCTGAGAGATGATGTCATCAGTGAGAAGCGTCTCCTGGGGGACAGCCGCTGATGTCTGACATGCATCAGAATCCCAAAGAGCGGCGGGAACCTGGAGACAAACAGCAGATCAAGGTAAAAGCACGGCCGTAAAAACACCGCTCTCGCTATTTGGCTCTTCGCGTGCAAAGTAGTTTTTAAATCTCCAACACCCTGCAGAGCGAAACTTTCCAAAAGAAAAAGTTTGTGGGCAAACCTGAAACACAGAAAAAGAACCTTTTTTTTTTGATGGTATAACACTCTGGGTTAAAAAAAAAAAAAAAAAAAAAAAAAAACCTTAAAAATGAGGGGGGGTTAAAATAAAAACTCGCAAAATTCCCAGAAATCCAGAGGAACAAAAAACGTTTATTTTTGAAAATTGG